>JBCJKH010018546.1:2657-12769 GCA_039877255.1 Loriculus beryllinus | reverse complement strand
GAAGGTAAAAATACAGGAATGGATGAGTAGCCCAACACAAACACACGTGTGTGTGCACACATCTCAGAGTGCTAAGATAACAGAATGAGCAATGTTTAATTCAACAGACTCCCAAAATAACATCTCATCTGGAAGAGATGTGACACCAGAGTCACAAAACCCCTCTGGAAGAGTAATCTTGAGATCACCAAGAGCCAGCCCCTGCTCAAGCTGGGTCAGTCACACGCCTACAGGGAAAAGACCTGTTCCAGGAAATAATTATGTGGAATTAAGACCATCAAACCCAGTCTGAGCAACACAAACATTTCATTGCTCCACAAGCAAAATAAACTTATCTTGCAACATAGTCCAATTCTTAATAAACTGCTGCCTCAGATGAAACCAGAATGGATTCTATCAACGACTGTCTTAACGTGCTCCAGTAGCAGCACCCTCCTATTTACACCAGGAGGATTCAGGCCAGAGCTCTCTGCTGACTGCAATCATGGCAGAGGAGTCATCTCCCAGCCAAATTTCAAGCCATTCAAGACTTCAGAGGTCAAATCAACAGCTTAACTGGAAACTAGGGATCGTTTCTGATCCCAGCATATCAGTGCTGCACAACACCATCACGATGGGCCATGTACAGGCAGGACCACACACTGCCTTCACTCGGCGAAATGCTGGTGGCCAAAGCCAACAGGGAAGAGCAGAGCTGCCAGAGAATAAGCACAGCACCAGCCAGAGCCCCACAAAGCCTCCAGGTGAGGCTCACTGTGAGGGGGACAGTCATAGCTCTATCAAGGTAAACCCAGCTCTATGAAACTGCCCTGTCTATGAGTTACTGTGGGGTTGTAGCAATATAAAGGAGGACTTTGAACATACTGCAGTGTCCTTTAACAACAGTGACAGAAGGGCAAGACTCAAGACAAAATACAGTTCGGGTTCTGAAATCAATACAAAATACAGTTTTCATGTTCTGACATTCAAGAGGAATCAATCACCAGGCGCAAGCGTTAATCCTCTACAGTTCTAAATAGAAAGCAACTCCTGCTCTGCTTCCGTCTCTCCCCAGCACAGTATTCAACTTGTACCAGTAAAACTTCAAACTCAATCCCCTGCAGCACTGGTTAAAATTAAAATCTATTGTAATTATGCCTGATTGAAAAATGGAATTTTTGCTGTGTAGAGAGTTCAGGTGGTTTGCATTTTATTGATCAAAAAAAAATAAAAATGAAACAAAACATCCGATAGAATGAGAAATACCACAAAAATCCATTGGAAAATAGTTTTTCATGTGTTTCATCTGAACTTTTTTCCACCAGCCCTTGTTCTTGTTTATTCATCATGAGGCTCCAGTGCTTAACAGCCCTCAGAATCTCTCATTTCAGTGTGGCAGGGGGATTCGGGCTCCCATCCTGGGCTGCAGTGCTTGCTGCTCTTCCAAGGCAGGCTCTTCTCACCCCATCTTCTTGCACTTGCTTTTTCTTTCCTGCTTGTCACTGTATGTAATTATGCACTTGCATTTCATTATCCAAACCTCTTTGAGATGGGAAGTGAACCAAACAGCTTTAAAAATGCTGTTTATGGGATGGAAGAAGAATTTGCTCCAACTGACCTTGACCTGGACCCCAGATCCAGATTCAGGCATGGCTCTAACCCAGAGCAGCAAGGCCACCACGTGTTACAGTTAACAGGTACATGGGGATCTGGTTTAATCCTTAGCTCCTGACTGCCTTATCAGGCAGTGAACTGCAGATAAACAAAATTAAAAAGTGCTAAAAATTCTTGATGATTATAATAAAAGGACTCAGACTCCAAAGTCCCATAAACTCTTTTGAAGATCTGGTGATAGTATCCCGAAAATGAGCACACTCCTCCAATTAAGGCTTCCTTATAAATACTCTTTATGCCCAAAGGTGTCATTTCATTTACATATTTATGAGCCTAACAAGAAAACTCTGAGGCTTGTGTTTCCCTTTTAGTTGCTGAAGGGAATAAGCTCCCTCTCAGAACACAGCCTGGTGAGCTTTGCTGCACCAGGTCATGACAGAAGGCGGCCGTGCAGGCCAATGCTCCTGCCTACCATGGCTGCCTTTGGTGCTCGCTGGTCTGCTCCTAACATCCACCACTCCCATTCAGTGATCCAGTGATAAAAGCTGCTTCACAAGCTGATTCAGGAGAACCGAAGTATCCCTTTAACTCTCGCATCAATCCCATGGTGTAAAAGAGCCCGAGGGGATCAAAAACAACCCTGCATGACCAGGGGCAGCAAGTTACAGACTAATTGGAAGAAGCGAGACAAGCCAGTATAGATTTCTCCCTAACTAGCTTTACTTTTCAATGTAAAAGGAAAATATTAAATTAAAACAGTGACTCAATTTCTAACTATTATAAAATTAGGTTATGAAAGTCAATTAAATCTGCAGTCCTGAAGCTCCAATTCCACGTGCTTGGCACCTTGCATATAGAACACCATTTTCTTTCCTTGTGAGCGCTCAACACGAGCTGTAAACCTGCCTTTAAGAAGTCCCCCAGTGATCATCTGCAGTGAGATAACAAAGCAAATAAAGGGATCTTATTTTCACAACTCCCTGTGAACACTGAACCCTCCACAAATGCCCGCTTGGTACCCAAAACCAGAGCTGTGCTTTAATTTGTTATGGGAATGACTCTATTAGCAGGAAGCGATTGCAGATATCTTTGCTGAGCTCCATCCCTTAATGAATATGACCTTTCAGTGTTGCTGTTCAGCTACATTTCCACTTGGCCAACACAGGGAGCTCCTGATCAGCTAAGGACTTTCGGATAGTTAAAGAAACTAAAACACATCAAATGAAAGGAGAAACACCAAAAGAAGACAGACTTGTTCAAATATGCCCTTCAAAGCCCAGAAGACCATTTAAATTATGTCTTCCTTCGCCTCATGCAGGAGGAATTTTTTTGTACCTTCCTTCCTCCTGCTTAATGAAATCTATTTGTTGACTCATGCAAGGAAAGAAGGTGATTATATTCTCTCAACTGGGCTCAATTTTGAGGCAGGTGTAAAAGCAGCTTGACCCAATATATGAAATGCAATAGTAACATCAACAGCACTGTGCTCTTATGAAGAATATAATCCTCCCTGGTGCCGAAGCATTCTGGTAGAAAAAACAACGTTCCTGTTAAAAAGCACATAAAATTACAGAGCTTCCTGCTTGCAGCTGCCTCTCCCTTCACCTTCCTCTGTGCTGAGGGCCTTCACATGCTTTATGGCCTTGAAAAGAAGGATGGCCCATGCGTTTGGAGCCAGCTTTGAGCTCAAAGTTTGCTCCTCAATTCTATACCCCAGCACTGCTGCAGCTTTGGGCAGTTAATCCCCTTCATTTGGCTCTCATCATCCCGAAACCAGTCAGAACACAGACACTGCTCCACATTTATCCCTTAATTTCCCTGTACTTTGGTTGATCGGAGCCACGCAAATAAACCAGTGAGTTAAAACCAGAAGAAACAAAGGACAACACAGAATACACAGCATCACAGCAAGGCAGGGAAAGGAAATCAGGAGGGGGAAATCAGTTTGGGGTTTGTTACTGCTAGCTTTAGTTTTCAATGTAAAAGTTAAACAATTAGAAGAGGACTGGACTCAAAGGCCTCCCTAAATCTGGGAATTGCAGTATCCCTAATTTTAGTCCATTTTAGAGATATTAACTTAATATTTGAGTAGGTCAGGTTAGAAAACAATGCACAAATATGAACACAAATATCCTTGCCCCCTTTTCCATGAATTTCAGAGTGTAGTACAACTTCCCATCAAAAGCACAAGATTCTAATCAGCCCTCATTAGTACCCATGTCAGATGCATGGAACAGCAGATTTCCGTATGTACAAAAGGACATCAACACGATTCCTCCCATCCCATAGCCAGAGAAATTAAAAGGCATCTATGTCTTTAATGCAGCTTTGTCAGATAAGCCCTTTGTAATATTCCTATGATTGTTTTGGGACTCCTTCTGTGAGGGGAAGGAACAGAGCACGGCTATGCATACTTGTGTACCTAAGAATCATGGAACGGTTTGGGTTGGAAAGGTCCTTCAGATCATTTCATTCCAACCTCCTGCCACGGTTTCTGTTTGTTACTAATGAAAAGACACATGGATTGGAGAGCTACAAGAACCTGTAAGGAGAACAGAACTGAGCTAAAGCCAAGTCAGGTTTACACAAGTCTAGAGAGTCCATACAGCAACTTGGGACAGGTCTTCTTGAACATCCTCTTCCCTGGGAAATTTGGCTATAAATTGTGCTGAATCCTAAAAATATTTATCAGTTGACCAATCATCTGTTAGGCCATGGTTGTCAGGGAAACAGACACTTCTGAACATCCCCTTTAGACACACCGTGCCAAAACAACGCATCTGAAATGTGGGGCAGCAGCCAGGCAGCCCTGCCCTGCCTTTCCCTGCCCTTCCTCTTCCTCACTCACACCTCTCAGAGCAGCACCAAGCCCAGCACCACACAGGGTGTTCAGGGACATCCCTCCACACAGCCCAATCCCTCACAACCAGACTCACTCTTTTCAGCCAGGGCTTCCAGTGCAGCAGCTCCCCAGTGCACACAGGTTGATGCCTCTATCCCAGCGATCACTGCTTGGAGTGAAATCTCCCTCTTCGGCCACTGAACAGCAAGTTTTCCACCCAAAACTCTCAGAGGAATTGGTGACAGCCTTCCACTTCTGTGATCCCTGCTGTAATTCCTTTAACTTGAGAAAGAAACCACCTCAGCACAGAGGCTGCTGACCCACTGTCAGAGCAGTTTACTTCTTGACAAGATCCACGCACAGGAGCTACTTTGAGGTTTAATTAATGCCTTTTCCTCTGAAATTCTTTGAAGATCAGACAGTGAATTACACCTGCATGGAGCAAACGGGGATCCTGCAATCAGAGCAGACACGTTTATTTCTGAGGCTTGGCTGCCCTTCCCTTTATTTTCTCTATAAAATCTTTTAATACTTTTTTTTTTAGTAGAACACCATTAAAATCAGTCAGTGTCAAACGATGAGGAACAATTCTGGAAAGTATGTTCCAGGCAGATAGTTATAAATTCACTGCGTTTGACAAGAAAGTGGCATTTTCTGATAGTCACTGCAGAGAGCACAAAGACCCACCCAGTTGCTGTGGTTACCCTCGGGATGCTGTGCCCACCATGATAATCCCCAGAGCTTTCATGCAGTAACATTTGGGCCGTATTTGTATTTTCACCTCCTCTGCTTTAAAATAGAGGAGAAAAAAATGACAAGAGGAAGGAATGAGAGAGACTCCCTTGCAGCTCTATTACCCTCAACCTTCTGTTCCATCTGCATTCAGCACAGAAGATGAAGTGGTAATTTTTAGTGTGTGGCTCTGAACAGCAGACCAAAATCAGAGCAACTGCGAACAAAACGTGTGAATATGGCAGACAGGAGAGGAGGGCCCAGAGAGAGCAGCACTTTCCACCCAGCAGAACTCCCAGGAGCCTTTCAGCTCCATTATACAGGCATAGGCAGATCACACGAGGTCACAGGAAACTCTATAGCAAGAAGAGGAAAAGTCATTTCCCAAACAAGAGCATCATCTTGTTCCTCATGATCTGAGAGGGGCTGAAATGGGACGAATGACATTTTATACCTGTGCATGTTTAAAAACATTACCTATAGCATCTTCAGACATTCTTGTTCCCTTGAAAGCAGGGAAATCTCAACCTCTGGACCCCTCTTCACAATGACTGCCAGAGATTTCTGCCTTTCAGCTGAAAAATGTATTTTTTTCTTATGCATTCTTTTTTTAGTTTCCTATCTTTCGGCTTCACTATCTTCTAATTTGTGAGTAATGAGACACAAGTGAAGCTCCAAATAACTATCCTCCACATCAGTCATTATTGAGAATACTTTAATCATCCTTCATCTCAGTCATCTCTTTTCTAAGATTAAATACTTCCAATCTCACTCATGCTCCGAAAAACGCTGGGAAAGCAACAACAATTAAACAGCAAATATGAATACAGAGACATCTGAAAAGGTACCGACAGATTGTGCTTCACTCCTGGTGTGTGTATATATGTATATATATGTGTATATGTGTGTGTGTGACCGGGTACTGCTCACTGGAAGGCTTCTCAAGGCAGCACTTCAGCACTGGAGAGCAGAGCTGCTTTGGGCCGCCCAGGCACGCTGCCACGTCGGCTCTTTGCAAACAGCTTGTAAAACCAGAGGCAAAGCATCTCGCACAGAGCAGCAACTCAGGGGCTGGAAAACACAGGGGCCCTGTCTCAATAGTTGCTTCTGTTCGAAAGGCCATGTGCCTCCAGCACCACCTTTATGCCTCAGAACACCCCGTGTCAAGCCAGTAAACACTGACCTACTTTAGAGATAAGAAAAGTGAGATTTGGGGGACTGAAGCAGCTACTGTGACACTGCAATTAA
Source organism: Loriculus beryllinus (assembly GCA_039877255.1). Taxonomy (NCBI): domain Eukaryota; kingdom Metazoa; phylum Chordata; class Aves; order Psittaciformes; family Psittacidae; genus Loriculus; species Loriculus beryllinus. The sequence continues at coordinate 6,354 of JBCJKH010018546.1, read as the reverse complement.
TTGTTATGACCTAATTAAAAGCAAAGGCGTCATCTAAGGGAATGGATTTCAAGAAAGCTGCATTTAATTCCCATACAATCACACAGAATGGATTTACTCGATGCTCTCTGTGCTCATGGGGCAATCGCTTATTCCTTCCCTCTGTATCCACTTCCCTTCTCACCACCTTGTTCCTTCTCTTCATTGCAATTCAAGGGGTGTACATGAGCAGCACCTTGCACCGGGGGTCCTACACTCAACAGAGCCCAGAGTGCTGCTGCTAAATAAGTAACAGTCACAAACCAGCATCCAATAACTAAAGGAACTGATTCCATAGAACATAAAGGATGCCCTTTGCTACCGTTATGGCGAAGGTGAGATCAACTACAACCACAACACCCAGGAATATTTTGCAAACAAATTCACAACAGTAAGGGGAAAAAATAGCAAAATTTGCTGGATAATTTATTCACAAGGAATAATTCTTCCAGCTCTAATAGTAATACATAATTACATATCATGATGGCGTATTATGTATTAGTTGGGGGTACTAATTAGTTAATGTTTGTACAGCTTCTTGAAGGTGTAATGTGCTTAAGCATTATTATTAAGGGGAACACTGAGTTTGAAATTATTTTTACCATAACTGAGAGCAATATCACCCACACCCTTTCAAAGAGCTGTGATCAGTTGAACATGGTACCTACTGAGCCTTTGTCATGGAGGAAAATTCACAGCACAAATTAGGTATGAGGGGGAAGTCTTAACAGCTCCCTTGTTGCTGAGCAGATTAAAAGTGAGCTCATTTATGCCATGTTAAAGGATCCTTCTTTGAAACAGAGGTGTGACTGTACCTGACATGCACGAGATCGCACCAGCTCCAGCTCCAGTTCCAGCTCATCAGGTATGACAGAATGCCAGAACCTTCCATGGGCTTCAACAGCGTTACAGTAGATGCTCAGTGCCACTGACAATCAGGCTCTTAAAGCAGTGATGCTACACAGGTGCTTCATATGGATATTATTTAGATTAGAAAGGTTAAAAGCCATGAGATACACCTGTCCTTGCTCAAGCCTGATCAACCTACTGCTCAACTACTGCAGGAAGGAGGAAAAACTGCCCCCAAACCTATCTGATATTGAAAGCTTTAATATCTGTTTCTGAGGCTCAGAAAGAACTCTGAGGAAGTGCAGCATTACCATAAAGAAGAGCTTTTAATTTTATAAAATCTCCATTATACACAAGACAAATGAAACAGCCATAAACATCAGAGCTTAGTACACTCCCAGCAGCCATGCCAGATAGTGCATTGCTTTTATTTTCCCCTCAGTGACAGAGACAAGAAGTAAAGCCAGTGGAAATTTTCAGTGTGGAAGTAGCCTGCTATCATTTGGAAGTCAGTACATTGGTATTTCCAGCTGTCAAACTCAGTTCAAAGGACACTAATGCAAGCAAACACGCTGGCATTTTGCTGCTAAAAGAAAGGAGGTTTCTTTTTCAAGAGGAGTTTCATCAAAAATCATTATTTGAAGTTTTCTTTCAAAACTTCCAACATTTGCATTTTGTAATAGTTCTGGGCCCTGGGTAAATGATCCATGAAAGAGAACAGAGTGCACATCCATTTTATGCAAGACCCACAGCAAATGCACACCACTCTTCAGCCCAAAGGCCAAGCACTTCAGCTTTTGCCTTTGGAACTTCTCCAGGAGCATCCCACGCTAAACATCTCTGGCACTGGGGAGTCTGATCTCACTGGTGCCTTTGGTACATGGAACTATTAATGGATCAAGGAAATGGCTAACAAAGCTGCTACACTTAGCTTGTCTGTTGCAACTACCTTGCACTGCTTCATAAAGGGTTTTGGCCTTCTCTTCTAATGCTGGAGAGCAGATGCATGAGAGGACTTGCAGTCACGGGTCAGCTTCTGACAGTCTATTTGTGTACATACATTACTCTTGACAGATGCTAAAATGAATGTCTCCTAAATCAAGTGCGGGGCGAAAATGAAAATCAAGTATTTTATGTTTAGATGAGTCACTGCTATTCATCTCTTGTATCTGCACTCTTTTGGACCTCACAATCTTATCCCACTGTATTTTTATTAAATGCCTGTTATGCTAAAATAACTGGTGGCGGATCAAGATGCTTCCCAGCTCCCTTTGGAAATCCAAGTTTAGACACCAACATGCAAACACGTGCAGTATGGTCCAACTGACAGCTAAGGGATGCGTTAGCACTGTCAGTGAGGAGCTGCTTGGTTTAAACTATGCAAACAGTGAGTAATGGCCACGGAGGGAAGAGATGAGCTGGCACATTTTCAGGCCAAATTAAGAACCTGGAAAATTACACTTGCGGATGTTTGCATTCATTTCCCTCCTCAATGTTCCATCACTCTGTGATAGCCACTGATGCAGCTTCTATTAATTCAACAGCATCACAGCCACTATATGCTTAATTTGGTGGTGTAGCACCTTAGCTGAGCTACAACCCATTGAACCATAAACCATCATTTTCATGATTGAGGCAACATTACATTCTCACCAGGAATGTGAGCACCTACTCATAATCATCAGCCAACTCTTGCATCTCCAACTCAACAGCCTCTTCCAGCTCTAACACTGCTTCTTCCTCAGCCCCTCAGTCAGAAGACCAGACACTGTGGACACAGAAATGAGACCACGTACATCCTTGGGCGAGCTGTGCTGGGAATTCTAAGTCAAATCAGAGTATGTTCTGAGGTGGGAAGAAGGCACAAAGCTAACAGGCAGTGCAATGACCAGCCAGACAACGTGCTGGTCTCCAGGATGGAAGCTTTCACCAGGACCCTTAGCCACGGTGCTGCCAAGTATGTGTGGAAAATCTGAGTCAAGGCCAGGAGCTGTGCAGGTACTCCATTCCAATGTTTCTCTGTCTGTCCTACAATAGCAGTTCATGTGACAACAGCAGTTTTTATCCCTGCAGGAATAAACCCACTTTGAGGTTGTCCTGTATTGCCTCCTTGCAGTGATTTCATCTGTCAGGCTGGTTGAAAACAACACCCAGGTCATGCAAGTACCTGATTACATGTATCTCTGCAGATGCTGTAACAACACATCAGACACCCTCCTGATGATTCATCTGATCTAAGTAACTTAAAGCCTTTGCAAGAGCCAGGCCTAAATCTAGCATAGAAAGCACATATACATGACTGTCTTTAACCCCTATTGCCTTTCATTCTCCAAGCAATTTTTCATTAAAGCTTTAATAGTGCAGTCATCTATATAGAAATGACGGATATTTTTTAAGTCCTTGCTTAAAAGTTGATGCCCTCTAGTCAGGAACCAAGTGCAGCATGTCACTTCCGATAGTATCTATTAGTATTATGAATACTTTTGTGGTTTCCTAGTAGCACTTGTTCACACTTGGCTAAATCAATAAGCAATTTCCCCCTACGTATGTAATATACAGTCACTGTGACAGGAACCAGATGGCTTCTTCTACCTGCAATTGAGTTTAGTATTTTACAAAAATAATAATAAGAAGAAGAAACAGAATAAATACTGAGAGACAAAAAATACCCTTCGTTTAATTCCTCTTGTGCTGCCTACCATGGCAATAACAAACCCAACAGTAACATCAGCATAACAAGGTAGTGGGGAGCTGGGGCACAAGCACCCTCCCAGGGAAGAGCTTGTGCCTAAGAGCTCAGCTCAGTCTCCCCTCGGGCAGGTTCAAGCCA
>JBCJKH010018544.1:0-71310 GCA_039877255.1 Loriculus beryllinus | reverse complement strand
GTGAGGGGGCGTGGCTTGGCGTAGCTCCGCCCTCCTCTCCCTCCGCCCGTCCCGCCCTGCCCCGCCGCGGACGGGAGTCAGCGGGCTGGGGCAGAGGGCGGTCATGGCGGTAGGGGTCGGCCGGAGTTCTGAGGCCACGGGGCAGGTGCGTGCGCGGCGGGCGTCGCTTACCCGCCCGCCGCCCCTGGGCGGCTACAGCACGGCGGGGCTCGGCTGGGCGCCGGCGGAGCGCGGCGCTCGCTCGGCTCACGATCGTGTTTGCGCATGACCCCTCCCCGCCTGCGCCCTCCCCTCCCCGGCGGCAGCGGCGAAGGTTAGCCTCAGACACAGGCGGCTGCTCGGCGGCGGCGGCCGCGGCGACGCAGTGCAGAGGTGCGGGCAGGTTGCGCTGGCCCCGCGCCCCGTCTCTCCTGCGCCCCGCCTGCCTCCGGAGCCCGCTCCCCGCCGGCGGCCTCCCCGCGCCGGTGTCGGGCCGGCCCCCCGGCCATGAGCGCGGTGCTGGGTGTCCCCCCGCCGCGCCGCCTCCCCCGCCGCCCCCGGCGGCTGCCGGGCTCCAGGAAAGTAGCTTGATGAGTGTCCAAAGTAGCAGTGGAAGTTTGGAGGGGCCGCCATCTTGGTCCCGGCTCTCCACGTCCCCACCGAGCCTGCAGGGCTGCTCCGCGGCGGCGGCCTCCCAGCTCCACGGCGCGCCGCCCGGCAAGCCGCCCAAGGAAGGTAACCAGCGCGCCGCGGGGCTGCGCGGGGGGCCCGGCCCTCGGGGAGGGGCCCGGCAACCGCCGCCGGAGGCCGGTCCCGGGCTGGCGGGGAGCGGTGGTGGTGGCGGTGCGGGGTCAGCGTTGGGCCCGGTGGCGGCGAGAGGAGCCTCGGGCGCTGGGTGAGCGGGGCCCCCGCCCGCGCCTCCCGCCGCCGCTCGTCAGCGCGGCCGTGCCTTGTTGTTTCCCCCCCTGCCTCCGGGCCGCGGAGGGGGATCGGCCGCGCTCCCTCCGCTCCGGGGCCGTCCGCCCGCCCGCAAGAGCCGCTCGAGTCTCCTCCCGCCGCGGCTCTCCTCGGGCGGCCGCTCGAAATCGGTTCCCCTCCGCCAGCGGCAAAGTAAAAGTGCTGCGCCGGAGGATGCGGCCGTTGTTGCTGGATGAAGGGAGTCGGGCACTTTTGGCATCATGGAGGTGGGGAGGAGAGAGGGGCCGACACCGGCGGGTTCGTCCCCGTGGGGAAGGCGCCCTCGGGGTGGCCGGTTTTGCGGCCAGAAGTGACAGGGCGCCTTACGGCCACCGCGGAATGACTGCAACTTTCCCCTGTCCTCCATCACGCCTTAGATGATAATATTTTTCTCCTCCCTCCCCTGCTCCTCCCCTCTTGTGTTACACCGACAGCAGGGTGTTGTGGGTGTTTGCAGGGAATATCTGTATGAAGGTTATGAGCAAACAAGTCCCTTCGCTATTCCCTTTCGGGTATTGTCTGGTTTTCCTCCTTGTGTTGAAATGTATTGCCACAAGATGTAGCAGTTATACAGCTAGTGGATCGCTCGGTGCTTTTAGCTAAAAAACTACTTGCTGAACGCCGGTTAGTGGTGGAGGAGAACTTTTATACACAGATACTTGCATACCGAGCAGTTGTATAATTTTACTCCATTTGCCCCGGTTTAATGAATACCATGTAGCATTTCTTGTAGTGTCTGCAGAATGTCATTGCCTAAGCAGGAAACTTGCTAACTTAAAATAGAAATAATAGTGAAAATGGGAAGTCTTTGTTTTTCAGGTCTTCCTGTAGCCTTTTTTATTTTTTTTTTTTTTTGGTTGATAAGCGATGTAAGGACTTGGTAACAGGGATCCACATCCTGGAAACATGCAATGCAGCCCGTGTTTCTCCATTTTCCACACCAGTAGTTGTCAGACTTGTATCACTCTGTGTCACTTTTGCACACGCTCCTGCAGGTAGATTGACATGAAATGCTCTAGAAAATACCTGGAGAGGAATTATGGTATATGTTAAAGATGCTGAGTAAAGTGGCAGGCATTTTGTGCTCGGCTGCTCTGGGAAACGGAAGCTTTCAGAAAAGCAACAACCACTGGCCAAATATGTAGTTTAAGTTTATGGGGAGTAGGGTTCTTCAGTGTTGCAACACTTGTTATAAATATGCCTGCACATAATATCCACATGGCATGTATACACGAGATATTTTTTGTTGTATTTCACATAGCCAGCATACAGGCTTGAAAAGATTATTGCAGCACAACTTGCGTATCTTACCTGTTTTAGAGAAAAAGGGTGTTCCTTGACTATCTCTATTTAGACAAGGAAGAACATTTTTGTAAAATTAATTCCTGACACAATGATTCTTTTCACTTTATTCTTTCTCATGACTCATGCTGTTGGATTTTTCTGGGTACTGTAATTTACATCCCCTAATACAGATTCAGGAGTTAAAGAGTAATCAGAGCCCTGGTGTTTGCTTAGTCGCTATATGGTACTGTATTTGCATGGTGTTTCTGGGTCGGGATAATTGTGTGTCCTCACTAGGTAGTTCTGTTTGAAGATAGGCATCAGCTGCCAGCCATGCTTGGTTTATATTTTACATTCATACTCATGGAATGTTATCAGCACACCTTACTTCATGTATGTTACATTCTACAGTGAAGTATCTTGCCTGAAAGCAATAGGCCCTGAAATATAAACATGTCAATATGGCATAGATGTTGGCTTATATATGTGAAAGAATGATGTCAGATCAAACTAATAAACGTGCAGTATTTTCAGTGCAGTGTATTTATAGGAGCTTGTGCTCTCATCGATCCTGAACTTGTGATACCTTGTGATGTTAACAGAGGTTATGAGCTTTGGAGCAGCGCATGAGGCTGCTGGCCCATACTGGATCAGAGCTGTGTTGCTGTACTAATGCCTCTGCTGGTTCTGAGTGGATGATATTTCCAGGTTACAGTGCATTCAGTTCTTGGGTTGAGCTTATGGCCTAGCTTGGCCTTTGCCTTTGTGGATTCATACCTCTGTGACAGTTATACTCATGTTGCCTTTGGATGCACAGGCCTTCACTGCATGCACCACGTGTGATGTGGCTTATCTGACATTACCTGTTATTCACTGTGAAAGGTTGGCAAGAGCCCACATCTCTCTATGGGCTTTTAAGGGTTCTGATTTATTAAGAACAGAAACCTCCAGCACCCTGATATATAGGAAGTCCTAAAAATATTCTCTGAAGCTGTAATACAGAGAAAGCAAAAAGAAATGCTCTGACTTTAGCTTTTAAGGTTTTAAAATTAAAAGACTGGGATGGACTTAATGCAGTTGCATCTGTATACTTTCGTTGTACCAGAACTGCCTCTTGTTTGCATTTCAGTATAGTTTGTAAATGTCTGTAGTTATGTCAGTTGTTTTATATGCCAATAATTGATGTGTGGGATATGTGGTCAGTTATTCAAGAGCCATGCAATAGATGCTATTAGGAATTTAGGAGGACTGTTATGTGTATTATTTTGCATAAGATATGCGATCATGGGCCTAAACCCTATGCCACAGCTCACATAACTGTAGTTATGCAGCTGCGTATTTGAAGTTTCTTAACTTTTGGCTGCTTTATGCATGCAACTAAAAAGACAAGAGCACATAGTTGGAAAATGCTGTTTTGTAAATGGAGGATGTTCAGGCCACTGCTGACAAGGCAGAGAGGCAGAAGAAATTTCCTGAATCATGCAATGGTTTGAAGGGACCTTAAAGATTGTCTGGTTCCAGCCCACTGCCGTGGGCAGGGGCACCTTCCACTAGACCAGGTTGCTCAAAGCTAACCTGTCCTTGGACACATCCACAGCTTCTCTGGGCAGCCTGTGCCAGTGTCTTGCCACCTTCGCAGTAAAGAGTTTCTTCCTTATATCTAATCTAAATCTACCTTCTTTCTGTTCAAAGCCATTCTTGCTTGTCCTATCACTACATGCCCTTGTGAAAAGTCCCTCTGCAGCTTTCTTGTAGGCCCCCTTTAAGTACTGGATGGTTACTCTCGGGTCTCCCCAGAGCTTTCTCTTCTCCAGGTTGAACAAGCCCAGCTCTCTCAGCCTGTCTTCATAGGAGAGGTGCTTCAGCCCTCTGAGCATCTTCGTGGCCTCCTCTGGACTCACTCCAACAGGTCCACATCCTTCTTACATTGGAAGCCCTAGAGCTGAACACAGTACTCCAGGTGGGGTCTCACCAGCGCAGAGTAGAGGGGGGGAGAATCACCTCCCTCAACCTGCTGGTCACACGGGTTTCCATGCAGCTTTCTGGGCTGCAAGTGCATGTTGTCAGATCATGTTGAGCTTCTTCCTCAGCCAACACCTTCAAGATTTGGGAGGTACGTATCGGTGTTTTAGAATAGCTTCTCTTTTGAGATGGGAAGCAGTGCCACAGTCTCTGGTAGTCAAGCATGATGCAAGTTATTTTTTGTTTGTGCTCTTGGCTTTTGACACTTTACTAGAAGTAAAACAATGCCAAATACAACTTTGAATTACCATGACAGGAGTGTGCATTTCAGTTTTCAGATTTGAGGCCAAATTAACATATGATGACAAAATGGTAAATAAACTCAGGACATGTATCTGAAACACTTTGGAGAACTAATGCTGTAGGAGTAACAAATTTTGTTGGCAATTCTTTTCTTTTAAATTTGATAAATGTATATTATTTTTATTTGTTGTTACCTAAAATGTAATGGTAGTTTTCTTATCATAAAGGTAGAGTTTTTCCTCCTTAAGTTTCCAGTCTAGAAAATGTTTCTAGATGCCAGGTTGTATCCCATACACTATGTATAGTGTATTAGTCCATCAACATGAAAGATACCTGATCTTACTAAATCTTCCTGGGTTCCTTTTTTTTCTCTGTTGTTTGCTTATAGTGTAAAAGCTCAGCTGCTGTACTTGCTTAACCAGTAAGTTCTCAGTAAGTTTCTTGGGTTTTGTCATTCAACTGTAGATTGAGAATTTGATGGATTTGACCGGTTCACATGAGGACAGAGAAAAATGGGAACACTTGACGTTTAAAGATGGTGGTATGTTTTTACTTAAGATGAGCACAGCAATCATGAAAGATTATTTGGGCTGGCTGTAGCACAAGCGGGTGTTGTGAAAGACTTCATGTTGTTCCCCTGGTATGCAGAGGTTCTAGCTTGTGATATTATTGCTGGTTTTGTTGAAGATGTGTTTCTCATAGTGAGCTGATGCTAATGCCAAATTCTGGTGAGATTTTGTAGCATACCAGAATGAGTAAAGGTGACCTTTTTTTTAATATAGGTCCTTATTTGAATCTGGTTTTCTGAAAGGCAAGTGCTGCAGAGAATAGAGGAAATTAGTGCTTGGGTGATTGTTTTATTTTAATTCTGTTTTAACTTGCTAGAACGGAATTTCCCATTAACCTATTCTATTTTAAGGGGAGAGGGAATCAATATGTTTAAGGACAGGCTGTATTTATTTATTTATTTATTATCTCCATTCAAAGAAGAAGTTTGTTATTTCAGTTTTTCCCCTATGATTTTTTCTTGTTCGCTTTTTTTTCAGCAAGTAAATTTTTTCCTTCAGTAAGCTGTAATAAACCTGCAGACCAGAGTTATTATTAATAAGCAATCAGTCTTGTCACTTCTTTGGATTTTCTTAAAGCTAGGTACTTCTAAATGATTGCAAAATACTGTTTGGAATCCTGGGTAAGAGTACGGTATATATGTGCATCATGATCAAAGTTAGGTCTACAGAACTTTGCTACCTGAAGAATGGAGGTATGGGACTGTGACAGGTTTAAATAATCCTTTATGCTTTCTGTGTTCTGGATACAAGGCTGTGTTTTGAAGTAGTACTTGCTCCCCAGTCCAGATTACTCCCATACTCAATTTGTTGCCCCTATGCTGAGTTGGGTTTTTTTTTACATGTGAAAAAGTTGAAGTTGGAAAATTGTTTATGCAGTGAAGCATTTTCTGAACTGTAGCTCCCCTAAAATGTAAAAGCACACAAGGAGGGGGAAGAAGAGTTTTATGAACTTCTTCCTGTTTGGCTTGGTGTGTTTCTGCTGCAAAAGAGCAAAAGGGAAATTTGGTTTGCCAAATTACTCTGAGTGGAGGTGAAAGTGGTTAGAGGGAGAAACGTGGTCAGGTTTGCTGTTGAGAATGCCAGTGCTCCACTTGTCATTGTTGGAGAGCAGTTAAACAGAAACTGGCCACCATAATATAACCCAGTTTCTCAGGTGGGCTTGCAAGTAGACAACTTCTAATGGTTGCTGAAAATAACAAGGGACAAGCACTGCAATTTATGTTCAGTACTCAAGGGTTGAGTTTGGTAGCAGCAGAGAAGAGTTAGTAAGCATCAGAAGGTGTTTTGAATCCTACATTTCCCTTCATCTTGACTCCATCCTTATTGAGATGCTCTGTTTAGGGTAGAACCTAAGGCTGTGCTTCCTTCCCAGGCACCTCTCCGGAGGTCTTACTCCTTTCTTTCATTCCTGAGCCAAGCACTGGAATACGCCAGCAGAAGAATCCTGGCAAACCGGTGTTTCCCTGGGGAGGATGCAGTAGGTGGCAGGAATATGAATGCTTGTAAGCTTTAATTGACCTTTGTCAAACTTAGTCCCCGAAGCACGGAGAAGAAGGACTTAAAGTGAGGCTGGATGGGCTGAAGTTTTAACGGGGGAAGGCTGAGGCTGTGTGAGCCTTTTGGGGTGGGTCTGTGCTAGAGGGATTGACTGAAATCAGAGTGATTATATTACTAATTTTAATCATGACATAAATCAGCAAGCAGGAAATCCTGATTAAATAATTGTTTTTAATTTTATTTTGCATTTGTGCTTAATTATTTTTTCTAAAGAAAAGTTGATTCTAATTGGTCTAATTTGATCATGCCTTTTGCCAGGCAGGAGGGTATGCATCTATATGCATTTAAGTAGTTACGCAGCTTAGTTTCTTAATGTTTAAGAAACATAATTCCCCATGCTTTAGATAGCTTTTAGCTGACTTTATTAGCTATCTAAAATGAATCCTAATTGTGCTAGATACATAAGAAGAAACAAATATATCCAAATGTGTTTTGCATTTAAACCAGATTAAGTAGACTTGTCTGTAGTTTGTGACATGAGTCTGTTATTTCCTGTCATCGCACCATGTGAGATTTGGAGTTGATAGATCAAATCCAGTCACCGTTCCTTCTTGTTCATCATTTGGAAAAGAAGGCCAGGCTTTCCTGCTTTGCTAGGTGTCCATTGCTCTTCAGCAATTCCAAGTGAACCAACTGTTGAAGTGGTTGAACAGGCGAAAATGGCAGAAGCGGTTGCTGTTGAAAGCCAGTCAAGTGGCTCAGAGCTCCGATTCGGCATCTTGCTGGCAGCTTCCAGCGATGTGATGGTTTGGCTGCCGGCAGAGCATAAAAGTTTATATCGTTTGAATGTGTTTTTACCTTGTATGAATTTAATGGATCGTAAAGTTTAAACCTCACCATAGATTCTAATCGCATCAAGTTTAGCTTAAGTGTTTAATGCTGGAGTGTATTTTTAAAACAAACAACTGGGAAAAAGTACTAACTCAGTGCTCAGAAGGCCATTTTAGCTTTAGCTGGAGAGGTCCTGGGACAGATGAATGTCCTCCAAGGAGTCAGAGATAAAGCTAGAGGTTGTTGGATGGCTTACACAACTGTGATGGGAATCTGGTTGCTTTGGAGATTACTGGAGCTTTTATGTGAAACAGAACGCCGCAGAGAAGGTTGTATTCCCTGGGACTGCCTTCATGTGCTGAGAGGTGGCAGCAGGAGCATTAAGCAATGTATCTTGCCTCATCATATCTGCACAGTTCTAAGTGGGTGGAAACTTAAAGGCCGCAGTGCTTTCTTTACAATATTCTTATAAACAAAGCACTTTGCACTCCTTTAAGAGATGAGCATGGTGGTAAGAAACTCCAGAGTGCCTTTTACAGGAAATGAAGCCCAACCAGAATTACTTGGAGATTGGCAAGTGCTGGATTCCCTTTCTTTGGACTTCTAATACGGCTGTACATGTAAGAGAAAAGGAAGAAAAATATCTTTTTTTTTTTTTTTCCTTTTTTATTTTAAGGATAACAGGTAATCTTGATGCTTTTAGAAAAATCCATTGTATGATGTCACATACACCCAACCTTTTAGATATTTAATTTTATGACCGTACCTGGAGCTCAAGGCATGTAATAGCTTCAAGCACCCTGTCCTGCGGCTTCTGGTGGGTTGCAAATTCTTATTTTTTTGGTAAGTAATAGAACCTCTGAACTGCTGCCTAAGGGCAGCAAATTGGAAAGTAACATTAAATACACAAATATTTAAGTTGCTTTTCTTAACTCCTGGAAGTCTGACAGAGTTTGATTTAGATCTGGTCTTCACTTGGTGGGTGTCTTGCGCTTGGTAGCACAGAGGTGTTTCTCATTTCTCCGCCACTGAACTCTTGGACTCCTTGGTTCTATGGAGAAAAACTCAGATGACACTACCGGTAGGATTTCTAATACTTCTTCATTCTTGTGGCTTAGGCTAATCAGGCCTATGCACTGCATAGCTGTATTTGTTAAGTGTTGTGTTTTCTAGTTAATGCTGCATTCTCACAGGTTCCCCAGTTTTGTCCTAAATTTTGGAGCTGTACTTCTGCCAGGGTTTTTTTTTTTTTGTTTGTTTGTTTGTTTGTTTGTTTTTTTTGGTGGCCTAATACCCTCTTTCTACCTATTTTGGACCTTAGGGGGGTTGCTGTCTTTGCCGTTTCTTAGCTTATTCCTAGTAAAAGCGATGAGAGTAAGTTGGTATTTTCATTATGAAGCAGTCGAAAACATACACAATTAATAGTATTCATTTTAACATCAGTAGAAATGTGCAGTTTTAAATTAAATGTACAGAATTCTAATTTAAAACATGTTTGTTTACAGGACAAGTTCTAGTTTTGATGGATACTGGTGACTTACAACAAGGTTTATATTTTTGTAAGCGATATCACTGTAAAGACCAACCATATTTGCACATATAAGATCATAATGAAACCAGTTCTTCCAATAAATACGTTTATATAGTGAAAAATATAGTAACTTTTAATTAGCTTTGTTATTTTATCTTTTACAAATACCATGATTATGTAGGAAAACATTTTGCAGGTATAATGCTGGAGGTCTTAATTTAGTGGCAAATTCTTAGTCTCGATAGGGAATAATCTGGTTTTAACAGTTCTGCTAAAAGTTCTATGAAAAGATGTATCAGAAGTTTTGAAACTTTTCTAAGTAAAAGTCCTTTGTTAGTGCTAAGTCATGCTAAGGTATATCCATGAGAGTCTTGCTGCCCTTGCAGCAGCTCTTTTCCCCCTGTGTGTCCCCTTCCACTGCTAGATGAGAACTTGTGGTGTGAAGAGTGATGGTAGTCTGATTATCTTCATGAAGTTATTTTAGTTGTGGTAGTGCTGATTACAGATTATTAAGAACAGGTTTATTGGCATTGGTCACTATGGTTTTTGTTTGGTTTTTTGTTTCTTTTGCAAGTCCGTTATTCCTTGAACTGGCTGTTGTTCAGGAGTGGTTGCCGTGTCTTTGGTGCATAGTCTAGAAACTTTTTAATTACTAGTGTTGCATTTTAGTTTCAGTAGTTTTATTCACAGTACAGAACTATGACATAAGGCTATCTAGCAAGTTTTCTGCAAGCTTCAACTTTCAATAAGGTAGACTAATTCTTGTTATAGTACCTTTGTACTTAGTGTCATGAAGAGCCATTATGAGTGGGATTTTTGTATTTTAAAGTGATACAGATCAGAGGAATTCCTGAAGATGCAGGTTTAGAATTTTACAATGAGATACAAAAAGCACTTTTTTGCTGTGCACATAATTGCTTCAGTATGTGACTGCTTTCTGTGAAGTTCATTGCCTATTTAATTTACCTCTACTTACATAATCAGATTGTGTGTTACCTCTTTCTAATTAAATTGTATTATTAAATGATTGTGATACTAATAATGCCTAAGAGGAGTAACACCAGTATTCAAACTATGAAAGGCAAAAAATCATGGTCTTTGCTTCTTTGTTAGATAGTATTTTGTATTCTGCATCCATAGATAATTTCCTTTTTTCAGTCTCTTGTTTGATGCATGCTGTCGCATCCAGAACATCCAAGTGGTTAGTATTAAGGAAGAGGCAATTTTTTGTATCATGCATGTACACACTTTTATATATACACAAAATGTGTGTGTGAAATCTTGATGAGCAGTCTGTTTAGTCATTAGGAATACTAATGTTGTTAGGACCCCCCATCCCCCATAGCAGTCTCATAAGCAAGCTGAGCTTACACAAAAACTTCAGCTGCCTTTTAATAAAAATGTTCTAAATTCCTATTGTCTGTTATTACATACTTCTTAAAAACCTGGTTTGTTTTTCCAAAGACGTGATTTTGTTACCTGCTGATGAATACTGCAGATGATACAAAATTTGGCTGCTAGATTGATCATGATAGTTTGCCCTATCTTGATTTTTAGCTTTTTGTATAGGTGTTTGCTTCTAAACAGAATCATAGAGGAGAATAGAAACATGTGGAGTTCACAAAAAAGCAGTCTGGTTGTATATTAGATTATGTATTAATGTACATTTCTTGTATTTTTTCTCCCTGCTATACTTGCAACGTATACCATAATTTGGGAATGAAATGTTGAAGCTGTGACAACAAAATAATTTCCAGTAAGTGACCTTAATAGTGATTTTTATTTTTTTTCCTCTTCTCTGTGTCGTGTGATTGAAAGTTGACCTGATTTGTTCTCCTGGCTAAATCACAACGTGCTGTTCTCCCCGAGCCTTTCACTTGTTTTTCTCTTCTAGAGAAGTGCAAACAACAGGCACCGACCTCTGCCAGCATCTGACACCGCCTTCCTGCTGTTTTCCTTAAATCTTTTTCTTTAAGTTTGTCCATACGAGAGAAAGAGAGAGAGAGAACCTGCTATTTTTACTTCTTTTTCTTGTTCTTGTGGCTTTGAAATCCCATCTTTTCTAAGGGAAGCAGTGATGAGGCAGCAGTAGCAATGACTGTCAGGAGCTGCAGGATCTGGCAGCGCGCCACTATCTGGGTAGGTTGTGTGCGCTCTCCTCTAGACCAGGTCCCTCAGCCTGCCTCCTCCCACTCCCCCTTTCCTTTCCTAACCAGTGCTGGGCCACAAGAGTGATCTCCAGTCCTGTCCTGCTCCTCTGCTTTCCCTGGGCTTCTCTGAACTGTCATTTTCCTCCTCAAATTGTGGTCCCTCTCCTCACCTTCCATTTGTGCATGGTGTTGATTTTACCGGAGGAAAGGTAGTCTTTGACAAAGGGAGCAGTCGATGTCATAGAAGCCAGAACCTTCCGGACATTCAAGCACTGACTGTCTGCGCTCAGCTGGAGGTGCATTCGATGGCATGGTTTTTCGTGGATGCAGCCAGGAGTGTCTCCTCTCACATCCTCTGGTGTGTTACCACGTGGGAGGACTGGACTGTGGTGCTGGCAGCAATTGCAAGTGCTTTGTGCAGTTAAAAGAGTTCATGGGTGCTTGTGTTTAGAAAGACTGGAGAGGAATGTTGGTTTATCTTGGGTGTCAAAATCCTGCTTGGCCAACAGCTACCTCTTGAGAAAAGGTGAAATACAGTTTCAGGTTGTTGTGGATAAAAGACCAAACGAGGGATTTTGGGGAAATAACGATTGCTTTTTGTTACATCTGTTGAGTCGTTGAATTTGTTGAGTTTGTTGCATGAATAAGCCAAAGATACCGAGTCATTTCTGGCACAGTAAGACATTTTTAGTATGAAGTTTTCTCAGTTGATAAGTAATCTTGTTAGGATGTAGTACTTGCAGAACAACATTTTGTTACATAAAAGCAGTTAATGAAGATAGTGTTTGAATTAGTGATGGAGGTAGCTACCGACCCAGGTGGTGTGGCTAGCTGTTAGGGGTGTAGAAGGGCTTCGTTGGAGACTAGACTGGTGTTTGTCCCACCGTTCTACCGGCCTCTGCGGGTGCGCTCCCTCGGTTGCGCTTGCACCTGCTATTTAAAAGCTCTCCTGTGTCTTTAAAGTCACGCGGCCGCGTCACGTGAGCGTGCTGACCGCCGCCGCGTGGTGGTTGTAACTGCCGGTTGCTACCTGAGGGGGGCGCGTCCTGTCCGTTGGCCCTGCCGGAGCGGGCACGGCACGGCACGGCGAGGGGGGCGGCCTCCGGAGCCACCGGCTTTTCTCACTGGGAACTGCTGCCGGTGAAGCTTCCTCCTCATTGGTGTGGTTTTGTACCGTTGCTTTCACCTGTGCTTAAACTTCAGTTGTCTTTTTGCCGCTGAGGTAGCGCACCAAAGCGGCGGAGACTCATCAGGGCTTTAGCCTTGTCTGTCTCATTTGGACTCTCTGCCTTTTCTAACTGGTGGAGGTAAGCCTGACTCAGCTCTGGATCCTCTCGAAGTCTGCCGTAGATTTGTTGATAGGTTTATTCAGTTTTAAAAATACTTCCCATGTAGTTAGCTTGGTTTAGTCACCCTCAAAGTGAAGAGTGTGGGAGCATGCGTGTTATGTGTATGCCAAGCGGAAGGCATCCTCACTTTTTAGCTGTTGGTAAGGTGTGGTAACCTGCTGGTAGCGCTGGCTCCTCTGTCTCTGTCAAATTGGCTGTAGGAGGTAGGTTCCAGGAGGCCTGCTTCAACCATCCAAGACTTCCATCGTCCTCCTCTGCATCTGCTATGAGCTGTTTTCAGGAAAAGCCCTGCATTACCTCCTGTCAGTTGGGGAAGAGAACTTGGATCACACTTATTTTTACTTAAATTACAGTCACAGTAGTCCACAGAAAGCTGGTCTAGCATCCTTATCCTTTAGTGAAGAAGAGCTGTGGTTAGTTTTGTAGAGGAACAGGTACTATGAGCTGAGTGTTCGAGTGCTTCTACATGGTGAAGGATGTGAATTGCACATAAGTATTTTTAGTGGTGTCTTGAAGTATGTTTGGAATAAATACCTGAGTCCATTTATTTGGGGCTTTTTTCCACTATCGAAGCCTAAAAATCTGCCCTTTTTCAGGGCTTTAACTGCTGCCCATGGCAGGGGGGTTGGAACTAGATGATCTTACAGTCCTTTCCAACCGTAACTATTCTATGATTTATGTTATGAAATTTTATTCACATGATCACAGACTTTCTTCCATGAAGTCGGTTCACTAAAACCTGTTTGCTCTGCCTGCAAGATGGGCAGTTCTCAGGAAGGGGCTATGCTGAAAGGAATGAGAATCCCTTTCTTCTAAAACATGAATGAAAGTGATAGTATAGCAGAAAAGAAAGCTGGTTTAAAATTAGGCATTGAGTGCTGGATAGGAGAAATGGCTGTAAAGCAGATTTCTTTAACGGTAATGATGAGCAGCACTAAAACTGAATTTTTGACAGATGATTACATAGGATGTTTCTTTGTGCACTGGGTGGGTGCTGAGTTTTAAAAAATGTTCAGTACACAGAGTTGCAACTGAATTTAATGTACACTGTTGGCATCAATAGGCTTTGTAGCTGGGCTGTAAGAAAGAAGAGTACAACGTTGAAAATATTTTTTCTCCTTACCTTTAAACTTGATTTTTAACTGATTCATGTGTGATCTCGTCCAAGTCTCATTTTTTCCCTGTTTAGAATGGGAACAGTACTGTAAAGTCCTAGGAAAATACAGGTGTAGTCATTAACATGTCAGCTTTACATGTGTGTAATTTCTCTATTTAGAGCTATATTCTGAGAGGCTCCTCCCTACAAGGGACTTCACGGAAATGATTTTCTTCCCCTATTCTGTGAAGTTTGGATTGTCCTGTCCGGAAGCTGCTGGTTGAGTTGTAAAGCTGTAAGGAGCACCACCAAAACCTAAGAAGCACCTTCTGTGAGCACCACCTATAGACAGGCTGCCTACAGAAGAATCATGAACCATCTTGTACATAGCATGGCCCTCTCAGCAAGGGGGGGGTGGGTCCCTGTTGTATGAGCTGCCCACTGCTGTGGTGGTTTCTCACAAAGCTGTAATTCAACAGCCTAAATTTCTTAATGTAAATTTGTTTTATTTGTTTCAATTATCACTATTTTCTATGTTGTGTACACCACACAGATATTTTGAACAGAGGAAATTAGCCATGTTGTTTGAGGTTGGTGCCTTTTTTCCTTAAGATGGTATAGTTCAAAAGCCAAAATAGTTCATAAGTCTTGTGCTGAAAGTTAGAGGTGAATTTACTGTCCCAGTTTAATCTTAGAGGTGGAATAAGCTTTTCTACATGTTTGATGTTAAACTGTGGTTGCATATATAAATATATAGGGGTTGAAGTTCTAGTTGATTATAATGTTATGAGTGAAATAGATGAATTATAGATGAATATTTGGAAAGACTTAGGGTTTTCTGTTTGATTTCTTATTTGTAGCATGTTGTTTACCATGTCATGGTGAAAACAACATTGGTTGAGAGTTATATACTGTGATCAGCATTTAGTTATATCCTGTGTGTTTTAGGGAGCAGAACACTTGCCTCTGCCTCTACAGTCAGTGGACCGTCTGTAGTGGGAAGATTTTGGAGATCATGAGGGCAGAAATAGCAGTAGGAGTTACAGAAGTAAGGAGATTAGGAAATATAGGGAATTAACAACTGAAACACACTTCTTCTGATGCAAATACAGCTTTCAAATACCAAATGACTGGTATTAAAAAATTAAGATACATTTATTCTGTGACATTGTTGGGGGATTTTGGACTGCCTTTGTCTCCTATAGTTAACTTCCAGACAAATTTATTTGGGAAAAGGTGCACAATTTGTATTTGTTTCTTCATGGTTTACTTTTTCTGAAGAGTGAGGATGAGAACCAAAACCCTATGGGAAGGGGCATTACTTGCTCTTTTCCTGCTCTGTAGTGACCTCTGCTTTTAACTTCCTGTTCACTTCTTCGTTCCATAGCAGAAAACACTGTTGATTTTTGATATGTGCAAAAGGTCTGTGCCATTCTAATCCTTGCAGTACAGCCATTTCGTGGACTAGAGCATTTAGAGCTCCTGGTTTGTTTCCTAATAAATGAATGCAGCAAATGAAATTTGCTGTACTTTCTTGTATTTCTCTAGGTAGATATTTTTATTCTTCAGGACTGCTCCAGGCTTTTAGTCCTTTTCAACATAGAAATAGATTGCATGTAGCGAGCTTTTGTTCAGAACGTGATGCGCTTTTTGGAAGTGTCACAAAACTGGTGTTTTATCTTGTGACCTGCTAGTCTGCATTGCCAACAAGTGACCCATGAATTTGCAGTGTGCTTCTCCCTGCTTACTGCCTCTTCCCCAAGGGGACAGGGAGCGTCTGGTTTTGCAGCAAATGAAGCTGAAATGGGCAAATTTTACCTCTCTGTTTCTGTTTGGTTACTTTTTACAGAGCTGTCTGGAAGCAATAGTAATTGCTGCAGATTCCTCTACACAGAGATGAAAAGAGAGCTGGTAGAGTTAGGCAGGCAGCATGTCGCCTGCATATGTGCAGCCCAGGCTGTGTTAGTTTTTATCTCTCTTGACATAAAGTTATGTTCAAGGCAGATGTTTGCTACCTAGGAAGACAGTGCTTTAGTGTTTCTGCCACAGACGTCTTGTGTAATTTTGACCAAGATGTTAGGTGCTTTTTGTAAAATATAGGTAGTCTTTTCTTATGTTATAGGGGGATTGTAAGCATAAACTTTTCTCATCCTTACATTGTATATTTGTTTATCAGTCGCAGTAGTAGTAGAACAGTGCAGTAGAACAGCACTGATACTGCTGGGTAGGGCACTAGCAAGGACTTTTTTTACTTCTGATTGACCAAGGATCTCCAGTAAACTAAAGCTTACACAGGGGTACTATCATATTTTCTTCTCATCTTTCTTCTAATGTGATAGTATACAATCATTTAGCTGTACATTAGTGTAGTTTTTCTTTAACCAGACCGTTGTTCTTAACTCTGAAGAAACAAAACTAATGTTGACCTTACCAGCGTATAATGAATCTTCCCTTTCCAGGAGAAAGCTGCATGGAACCTTGATGTGGTTGTTTAAGGCTTTAGGTGAGACTTCAGAGACCTTAGTACCCAGTTTATGCAGGCACAGACTATATGGTCAGAGATTACAAGAAACATCAGGAAGGATCTAATAGTAGGCTACCCATAACTGACAGTTGTCCTAAAAGCTTTATTAAAAGCGCTTCATATGATTGCTTTGTATGTCTGATTATTCCATCACTGCAGCAGATGTTCGAATCAGATGCCGTCATTACAAAAAGTTTTACTGAAGATGCATTTGTTTTCAGTACCTATACACTTGTTCAAAATGAGCTAAATGCTTAGAGAAGCACTTCAGGCAGCAAAAGTCAACTAGTCAATAAACTTGCTCATGGGTATCACCATCTTTAGCTGTAAAGAGTGCAAAACAGTGAAGACTAAGTTAACAAATCTACTTGTTTCTTTGAAACACTCTGGCTCTGCCAGCTCCCTGTTAAGTAGTAGAAGTTGATGGTGTTAATACAGGCATCAAAATCCTTCTGTCAGATCAGAACCCTCTCTTTGATTGCTCTTGGCAGTTCAGAATAATATAGAGGGCAATTGCGAGTGAGTAATCCAGGTTTCTAAAAAATCAGGAAAGTGCGACACTTGGGATTATATAGCTACAGGTTTCAAAGGCACAGATACCGTTCGCTGTAATGAACACATTCAGGATATCAGCCATCTGGTTTGTATATGTTCTTTGTCAGGCTCATTCTGCATATGGTATTGTAGCCAACAACTCTGGAAATCTGTTTTTAGCAATTTTTTTATTATTTAAGCTCTTAGTTGTATGAGTTCAGCTGGAAATGTTCAGGGGTTTGGATGGATTGGATAAGGCTTTGGGCAATCTCATTTTATGGCAGGGGGGTTGGAACGAGATTATCAGTAAGGTTCCTACTAACCCAAACAAACCGTTCTATGATTCTGTGATATTATTCGCTGATGCTACTCTTCTGCAGAGTATTTTTTGTACCATCTTTTTTCTTTGATTGATACAAGAGGGCTTTCATGATGGAGAAAGTTCTTGCAGTTTGGGATTTCAGTGTAGGGAGTACACTCTGATGTTGCTTAGGTCAGTGTTGGTTTTAAGAGCCTAGAAGGAATTACTGGACAAGGAGAGGGATTTTGGATGTGGGGAATTCTTTTTCTGAGTGTACTGTTCTGCTGTTGGGCACAGCCAGTGTTTCTGTTGCTCTGTACATGAACTGATCTGTTGAATTCAGTTTTTGTCTAGTTAAGGTGTGCAAAGAGAAAATACAGTGATACTTCTTACTGCTGTTGAGGGGTGGCAATTCCAAGATAAACAGCTTTCAAGATGCTAGTAACGTACTGAATCATCTATCAGTTGTCCTCTCTGCGTTCATTCATCACCTTGAATATTATTCAACAGACTCAAGAGGGACCTTGTCATGGTTCTGGTTGCTCATAGCAGTATTTGCTATGCTAACGCTTACTGTACATGGTGCACATGGGAGTTACATTAGAAGTCTGGGAAATGGATAAGTGGATGCCATGTTGAATGTTCTACACTGTATCTTATTTTCTCTTTATTAATTATTCTATACTTGCCAACTCCTGACAATATGGAAAAAGAAACCACAAAAAATAATGGCATCATAATTTCTTGGTCAAGATGGGGAAAATGTGGTCTGTGAAGAATTCCTTCAGGAAGAACTAGCATAAAGAAAAGTCTGGCTAAACCCCGACCAATGTAAGGATTCACATGCCAGATAAAACTAAATTTTGACTTGTTTTCTGAATAACAAACAGGATTGGAACGAGACACAGCATGCCTGTTTCAGTAAATATTGCAAAAAGCTTCAGACCTATCAGCACCATTAATTGTTAGACAGACCTGACTCTTGAAAACTGTCATAGACATGCATGTTGTCTTTTTGGGGTTTGGGATGTAATTTTTAAAGGTACTTAATCAGTTGGGTTTTTTCTTTGTTTTCAAGTCTTTCCATTTCCTGCATTAGTACTTATCTTAGGTACTGTGCTGCACCTCAAGCAGGTTGTGTCTGCACCTGTGCAATGGGTTTTTTGTCTGTGGTGTTGAAGGAAAGTGCAGTTTTTTGTATGCAATATGTATTAAAAATGCTGTCACTCAGAAATAAGAGCTCTTTGTTGCTTCAAGAGGCCTGTGCATTGCTCTTGAGCCATGTGTGGCTTCAAGGCAATTCAGCTGTACTTCTGAGGGACTGGATTAGCAGGGGCGCTTGTCAGAAACAGTGCATCACCAGCTTGCCTTGGTCATAGTTGCATGCCTGGTTCAGCCCCTGTTACAATAGAACAGACCCTTGGGGAGCTATTGTTCTCTCTGTTGTGTGAATCACTCCCTGAGCTCTGAATGAGCCATTCTGAGTTGCCATCTTTGTGGCATAAACCCACACACATAAGTATATATTGTTTGTGACCAGATAAAGACATTGGGAGGCAACTTGGAAATTCAGCTCTTCCTCTGCTGCCTACAGCTGTCTGAGGAGACACATGATGGCTAAGGGATCCTTAGAAGAGGGTGCCTAGCTGAAAGGTGGGGAGAGTTAAACGTACTTAAATTGTTACACAGAAATGTCTGCTAGCTAATCTGGAGTTGGCTCAAGTAGTTCATTCGTAAGTCTTTCTGCAGGGTGTTAGCAGATGTTCCCTCAGGAACATATTTGTCTGTAATTCACTTTTCCTTTCCAGGTTGTTGGCCAGACGATTGAAATCCCAAAACTGGCAGCACGGGGATGAAGTCTAATGATCATTACAAATTTTTTAGCGTTAAAGAACTGATTTCTGTTGTGGAATGATTTGCAGAAAATTACTTCTCTGTCCAGCAGCCAAAGTTGTTTTTTTGTGTTAGATCAAGTTTCTGGACCGTTGAACTTTGGGAGAAGTGAAATAAACAATGTTCAAATGGCACTTTTAAAAAGTGAGCTGCGGTCATAAAAAAAACCCCTCCAAAATGTAAACTTCAAAAAGAAATAGACTGCATCTTGGAGAGAGAAGGGACACAGGAAACATCCTCCTGTTCTTTGAGCATCAGGAGAATTAATGTCGAGTGGTAAAGTCCAGGTAACACAACAGCCTATCTGAAATGCACTTCCTTGTCAGCTCTTTAGTTCACAGGAAGTCAGTGAGTATTGTTGTGTTTGGGGTGTTTTATCTCCCCATCAGAAAACCTTATTTTCTCTATTTTGTATTTTAAGTTTACATCATGATATACAACTGTAATCAACAGACACCTAAGTTTTACTTGTTAAAACTGTCTTCTGATGTTTATATGGAAGTTGTTTTTTTCTTATAGTTTGTTAGGTTTGCCATTAATTGTGCTTTTTTTTTAGGACAAAATTTGCCACTTGCATTATTTTCCTCCCACAGATTTTATGTAGACAAAAGCCTGATCTGTATGCCTGCTAGTTACCTAATTTTTCCCCTTCTTTCTTTTACCCCCCCAGCCTCCCATAAGCAGTAGTAGCCTTTAGCTTGTTGCATCCTTCTGCCAATTCTTTTGGACACAGTCTCGTTTTAAGAGGATTAATTTGTGGAGTAAAAACTCTCTTTAGATTATTAAGAAAAGCATTTCGAGTTCACCTTAGCAGTAGTAGTGGTGGTGTTTGTTAGGAAATGGGGGTACCTAAATAGAGAATAGAACTTCAGTGAGAAATACTATTTTTATACTTGGTTTTTTGTGTTGTGTGCTTCAGTGTCAGTGGCTCAAGTGCTGAGAAATGCTGCATTTTTCACTGGGCATGTAAAAACTACTCTTGATTAATTAAATTGATTCTGTCTTTTCCTGGCCCTGTGCTTGGATACGTATCTCATTAGGAATTTCTTATCACGTAAGATCTTTTCAAACAGCTAGTTTTGCTTGAATATCTGGATGTATTTTTCCCCTTTGCTGTTGTACTTACTGCTACTGTGTTTGAGTTCAGCTGTGGTGTGATGATTTTCAACTCAAATGTAGTACCCTGAACATTTTCATGTTATCTGTTGCTTGGAGGTTCTAGTAGCTACACAGTCATCTGTAAGAGTTGTTAATCCTCTTCATTGGAAAACCATTGATTTTAAACATTTCTAAATGTTCAGGTTAAACTTTGTCATGAGTAATCTGCAGTTTGTTGTTATTTTGTTAGGTATTTGGAAGAAATGGAACCCTGGTGTCCTTTAAGCCTTGGTTATGTGGCTATTGTTAGGAGATAAATATAGTTCAGGGATTTTGTTTTATTTGTTTTACTTTAAGTCTCAGAGATTGTATCTTGCTGTCTGCCCTATTGACTGCTAGTTTAGGTTGAGCGGGATCTTCTTGACTGCTGGGTCTGCAGTACTGAATCACTGGGGCCTTGGGATTGTGGCTCACATTGGAGGGTGATGTCCTTCAAAGCCTTCGGCTAAGGGCAAGTTACGTTTTTACTGTTACCTTGAAATTTAAGTCTTTTCATATTTCTGATGCTTGGCTTTATGCTGTTGTATGAGCATCTCAACTTGTTTTCTTAGCACATTAGTAGTTTTCAAGCCTGTTTCCAATTGTTTTCTGTGATTCCCCAAAACATGCTGTGCAAAAAAGACTATTCAAGACATGGTTTAGCAACACAGGTCAGTTTTGGGGATTGTTTGGGGATTTTTTGTGTTGTTTTGGTTTTTGTTATGTTTTGTTTGATTATTTTGGTTTGGTTTGTTTTTCCTTGGCTTAATGTCACAGCCCAGATTTTCTAGTTTAAGTGGAACAGGTGTCATTTTTTCCAACTTAAAAATCAAGAAGTTTGGGTCTACTCTGTAGAGTTTGTTGTCTTACTGTATTTTGATTTGTCATACTTTTTCACTTGATTAGACTTGTGTTTTAGAGCTCTGTATGTTCCTTCACTGACAAATTGTTCTGTGTTGCTTTATTCCCACTTGGCTTTGTAAGGTACTGAAGCAAACAAATATAAAGTACAAACTATAATCAGTAGGAAGTTTTACTATTAATAGAAAGAAAGCTTGATCAGCATGACAGTGACTTGCTAGAATTTACCTGACTACAAAATATTTTGTTATTAAATAGTTCGGGGTTTTTTGAAAGTGGAAA
This sequence comes from Loriculus beryllinus, assembly GCA_039877255.1. NCBI lineage: Eukaryota > Metazoa > Chordata > Aves > Psittaciformes > Psittacidae > Loriculus > Loriculus beryllinus. Next base: position 50,270 of record JBCJKH010018544.1, on the reverse strand, counting down.
TGTTTGCTCAATTGCCCTATTTTCCTGGAGACTAAAAAAGTCCTTTCTCAGTGGTTCTGCAATCAGGAAAGTTCAGACGTCCAGAAAGATGAGAGAGGAGTGAAGTTGAGAATCTGGTTTGGTTGGTTCATTTTTCTTTTTCCTGATGAGACAAGACTCTAGCTCACTTAAAAGGAAATACGCGTGGATGCAGAGACAAGGTGCATCTTCGTGTTGGTGAAAGAAAAGAGAAATAGTTGTGTGGACTTTTTTTTTTTTTTTTAGGAGACTGAGTAAAGATTGTAGAATCTGTGTTTTTAGTAATTTTCTGTAGTCTGTCTTGCTTTTGAATAATTTTCATATCATGCATGTTACCAAAAAAGATAAGTGCTATGAGCTCATCAGGAAATTCTGTTTACATTTGGACTACTGTTGAAGTGTCTTCTTCTATTCAATAGCTATGTCTCCATGCTGAAGTATTTTGCTGTGGCATTAAAAGCTATGTGCAAATAACTCTGTTAAAGAAATCAGACCAAACCAGTATGCCTTTCACTTAAGTGATAGCTGGTTGGTGCTGGCCTTTCATTCAGGGGATGGGGGGACCTCAGTCAAATCTGGAGGGTTGTTCAAAGACAAATCTGGTTTCTCCATAATGAACTTTATCTTCATTGTAGAAAGCTGACAGTGTGTGAAGCTGTTGAGCTTCCTTCATCTCCAAGCTGTCATTGATTGCCAGATAACAAGAGTCCATTCAGGGTAATAAGAGGGTCAGAGATAAAGATTGAGTCTTGGAGCTTGATTCCATATTTAGTGGAAAAGAGAAATATGTCTCATCTGTCAGGCCTTTGTGTTTGGGTCTGTGATGCTGCTCAGTAGTCTAGCAGTGTTTTGAGATAGAGGCAACAGTAAATGTAAATGTAATGTAAACCCCAAAAGATCCAGTTTTAGGAGGTGAAGACTTGCAATCACAACTCGCTGCTAAACTTTTTCTCCTAAAATGTCAATTTCACTCAGATATGAGCAAGTATTTGGTTAAATAACTAGATCTTATGCAAGTATTTGTATATTTGGAGGTGTCAAGACATGGGGTACAGGTGTAGTTGCACTTTATTATTTTCTGGTCACCAGTTCTGGAAAATTCCAACTACCATGAAGAATCCTCTGATTCGTTACATCTCTGTTCTCCTAAGGTACGGACAGTATCATCGATTTTATACTGAATGCCATAAGAGAGCTTATAAATTACTTGTCTGGATTACAACTTTGACTTCTGACATAACCCATTGCTCAACATATTCTCAGAGGAGTCTGAAGTTCTTTTCTGTAGAATTCTTGCAAAAAGGGTCCTCTGCAGGACAAGAAATCTGTGTATTTTATATTAGTTTTTAGAGGAGAGGCTGTGTGATTCTGAAAGATAAATTAACGTGGAAGATACCACCAGTCCCAAAAAACAAGAGCTAGGTAGTGTCAATAACTTTAAAAAATAATACTAGAATAAGCATTCCAAAAGCATTTACAAAAAGTAAAGTAGTGGCATATTTTAGGGCTTTTCTGTGAGTTTCAAGTGGTAGTAGAAGTGAATGGCAGTGGATTGTAGCAGTGCCAGTCCTTCATTCAGCATCATTTTAAGTACACTGAAGGTACTTGCAGAATGTGATTGTGTGTCCTTTGAGTTAGTGAGTTGGCTTTCAGGGGTAAGAATGAGCTTAGTTCACATAAGTCTGGGTATATGTTCAGAACTGTAACTTATGCCAATGTTGTGGGCAGCAGGAGAATTTATAATGTTTGGTATTTAAAAAATCTGATTTTTTTTTTGTCCCTTACATGAAGTAGCTTAAAGCTCATAGTACCTTTAAAAGCAGGTAAGTTGTGCTGAGAACTGCAGAATTGTACAGAACTGTGCGTTCTTGAAAAAACAGCTGTGTGTCTGGGAGTGAATGGTGAATGAAATTACAGCATGAATGAGGAAGGCAATTTAATAGATGTTCGTAGGATTTACTTTGTGTTGAAAGAAAGTTTGAATCCAGCTTTTCTGTCTTGTCCTTTAGATGACCAGAATGGAGGAGTGTGTATTGGTTTTTGGTTCTGGATACTTAATACCAATAACCAAAACCAAACCAAAACAACCCCCCAACCGTAATGACAAAAACCACTCCAGCAGAAATAATAAAGAGAATACAGTGTATTCATTAGCATGTGTGGGCTCTAAAATCTGAGCAGAAAGAAGAAAGGATTGTATTTCATCTGTGCTGTGGAATACCCCTCTACCTGCTTAATTACAGTTCTGACTTGTAAGGTAACCTGGGGTACCATCTATTCAGTACATGGGTATTTAGATACAGTATGTGGGACCTGCTGTAGCAATTTTACTTTGCAGCACTTTGCATGTGTCTTAGCTGTCCACAATGGTTATTGCTTTCCCGTGTTTCATAAAATAAACAATATAGGATATGATAGTATCTGTTTCTGTATTATATGTGTGTTTTGTAATTGCTAGAATGTCAGTAATTTTACATAAGCTCTAAACTTTCGTGGGCAGTGACTGTCAGGTAGGCTAATAAATTAAAATACTGTTTCGTTAAATGGGTTGCTTTGGTAAACTAGAATAGATTGTTTCAGAGTGGCATACGCTTAAACACTTTCGCTGTTATGAAGCAAAACAATAATAATTTAAACTTGTGTGACAGATCTGGTGTGATTAGTTTGCTGTGCTTTTTGAGAGGAATACTTTCCTGTTATAGATTACATACATCCTGGGAAGGGGGTGCTGTACACATCTGTGCGCAGTGTATAAATGTAAGAAGTATATTCTGTGCATGTGAGAGGTGTACAATTTGGTTTTGAAACTCTTGGAAGCAGTACACAAGCATATTTTAGGAAGCAAGTGTTTAAAGAGGATTCCTGATTATTCTGCATTGTGAACACACATAGCAAACCAGTTTTTACCCTGGAGAGCTTACAATTTAAAATATGTAGAAATTGGAGGAATTTTCAGTAGGCAAGTTCAGAACCAGTGTTAACAACTGCTGATAATACACCAGCTGCAGTTTCAAAGTGGGTAAAATTCGCCTGCATTGCTGGAAAGAGACCTCCAGCTCTGTATGTGGCTGCATCTGGGTAAACTTCCCTACCTCCAGAAACAAAATGTGGGATCCTTAAACCACCACTTGGGGTTTGATTTTTTTCAAAAGAAGGCTCTGCCAGCCAGCCAGTTCGCGACTGTCTCCTTCTCAGCCAGTTTTCTCTTGGTGTGGTTTTCTTCCATCGGAGGAAGTCTGGGTACCAGGCTCTGCACTAGAGGTACTGACACCCACTTGCCATCATCTGCTGACCCACAGGAACAAGGGCAACTTGAATTAGCCAAATAGTAGAGCCTGTGCTTTTCTTACCAGCAGGATTAGCTGCATGGCAAGGGGTGTCCAAAATGTCTGATACAGAAAAGTCTAGTTTTTGAATGCTAAGTTTGGCGAGATACTGGAGAGTTGTATAAAAATGTGTCTCATCTTTACCATTGGTGATAATATTATTGGCTGTGCTGGTGCCTTGGGGTGTTAGGATGCTTAGCTGGTATGTCGAAGTTCATGAAAAGTTCTCATGAAAATGAAATTACAAAAATCCTTTTTCATAGCACTTCGAATATACATAGTTATTACTGTAATGTCCTTTCTTAACTGCTGAGTTGTCCTCTGGGACTGAGAAGCACAAACTTGCTAAGTTGTGTCTTAGTTGAAAAAGATAAGGCTATATCACTTTATATGGTACTTGAGGGATATGCTATGAAATAGTGCATAAAGACTTTGGCATTAAGTATCTTACTTAAAATAAAGCAACTGGAATGTTTCCAATTGAAGATAAACTGAATGTTCAAGTAGTTGAAAAGATAAAAACAAAGAATGTAGTTTGTGTAAATATGGAAGACTTATTTGTCTAGATCATCTTTCAGACTCATTAAACAGCCGTAAGTGATTTAAATACAAATTAGAAAGCTGCACATCGTGTTGCAGCCTACCCATGTAGGCTGAGCTCATCAAAAGCTCCTTTTGTTCCTCCATTTCCTTCCATCTTCGTTTCCCTGCCGGTGCCAGCAGCGCTGCTTTACCCTGTTTAGCAGGGCTCTGTCAGAAGCACCACCTGTGCAAGGATCTCTGTTACTCATGGCTCCTCTCATATTGCTGATCCTGCTCCTTGCTTGTCTGCCCTTCAAACCTCCATATAATCCTGCATTCCCTTGCATGTGTTGGGGACTGTGGTCTACCTTCTAATTGTTTTATTTTTTTTTTCCCCCCCCTATGATTCTTGTTTGTCGTGGTTTTCAATGTCTTTAACAATTTTAATAGTATGGAAAACAAGGGGACTGCAGAATTGGGAGGGTTTATGCTGGAAACTGTTTTGCTCCTGTCAGCTAGTTTTTAGTCTATAAATAATTTGCTGGTTGGCATATCACACACCACAGACTCCATGTCTCTTACATGCCTCTAACACGTTCTAGTTTTCACCAACATTGACAAGGCTATTCTGATACATGGAACTTCCCCCTAAATTTCTGGAATTCATTAAGCGCATTCGTTATTAGGTAACAGTTGTCACATTGAGGTTATAAATCCTTTCTTTGCATAGGCTGGTGGTATGTTTGGCTTGTTTGCAAGATACTCCACTGCAAATACTAGGGAATATAATGGATATATTTATCTCTTTTTAGGAGCAATGGATGAGCTTCATAGCCTGGACCCAAGAAGACAAGAATTGTTAGAGGCAAGATTTACAGGAGTAGTAAGTGGCAGCACTGGGAGTACTGGAAGTTGCAGTGTTGGAGCTAAAGTAAGTTCTGAGGGAAGTCTTCCAGATCTACTATCTTTGACACATGAATTTATCTCACACTGTCTCAGTTGCATATTGCACATGTGATTTACTTGCAAAAGTATTGGGTTAGAAGGGAGTCTCAGGAAAATCCTTGTTAGTTGGTTATGTTATTTTGAGATAGGATTGTTTATCCTAAACCTGTCTATGTCATGGAGATTGAATTGTTCTGAAAACAACCAAAGAATAGGCTTATGCAGGCTCTTTTGTGGTTTTACTGTAATGCACATGTGATCAGAGATGGAAGAACTGGTACTTAAGTGGAGTTGTCCCTTCTGCAGATGGCCAGCTGTTTACAGTTCAGCTTGAAATAGACACAGGGAGTGTGATGTGACCTGGTTTTTAAGATTAAACTTGTTTGAAGACTAATATATCGAGATTAACAAAGGGCTGGAACTAGATGATCTTTAGGTCCTTTCCAACCCTAACTTTTTTATGATTCTATGACCAAAGTACTTTTGAATTCCATTTCCAATGTGTTTGCAGTGTCCTCATAAAAATTTTAAGTATTTTACTCAAACTTGGTTAGTATTTTTCACTTCCACATTTTAATTAGCAATGTAGACTAATTAAATACTGCCTGATAGCAGAAGTTGATGAAATTTCGGTATAATTGATGTATTGATGACTATTAACAAACTGTAAGGGGTTGAAATTGATGCATAGTAATCTTTCATCTTATCTTCTTAATTTATTTTTGGGAGTGACAGCAGGTTAACTGTGACAAAGCTGTAAAATGGGTCACAGATAATTTCTGTTACTACCATTTTAACCAAGGAGTGAGGTAATTGTTCAGGGGAAGGAATCAGGTTGGATTGACACAATGTAGTTGATGCACTGTTTTTTTCTCTTGTTAAGTGCCTTCTAATTATGACTGCAAAATGTATACTAGCCATATCTTGTGATTAAAATTAGATACAGGCAAATCTTGGATTCTCTAGCACTACTTACTCCCCTGATTTTTCAACTCCTTATAATTGTTCAGGTAAATGCTCGTAATTCAGATGACCACTTGTCCTTTTTCATTACTAGCTCTGTACCTTCTTTTAACTTCGTTTAACTTCATTTAACCAGTGTATTTGTGAACACTTCCATTAGTTTTTGATACACTTGTGTTGGTTCCTTGCCTGATTGCCAGTCTTTCCTCCTCAGGATCTGTCTACTGCTATGTGTGTAATACATTTTTCCTACAAGTAATCATCAAGTTTTATGCCCTCTAAGTCGCTGCTTACCCTTTCCATAAATCTGTTCAAGTTTGGGTTGGTTTTTTTTTTTTGTTGTTGTTATTGTCTGTTGTTCAGCTAATTTCACTTTCAGACAGAGTGCGTTCCACTTCCAGGTTTTCAATTTGTTCATCCATATTAGCCATAAAAAAATCAAACCAACTGATTTCGGTTTTGACTTTACTGTGTAAAATATGAATTTCTTGTCCCTGACATGTTCCAAGGTCTGTTTGAACAGATAATTTTATCCAGTTGGTTTCCAAATGGATACAAGGATAAAATGTTGGGTTTTTTTTTTTTTAATATTGCCAAAAGGTTTGATAATTGTTCGCAGAAGATACTACTACCACTCTTTTCTGGTTGATGCAGATATTTACCTTCAGCCAGAAATGTTCCACGAATGATCTTCAGTATATAGTGCAATATCTCTTCTTTTTTTGCCTTTTTTTTTTTTTGTTTTTTCAGTTTTGGGAGGCAGGGTGTCAAAAGGGAATACCAATATCTAGTCCTGTTATTTATCCCACCATCAGTAAAATGGCAATATCAGATTTGTATCTCTCTTATTTCTGCCCATTAAAAGTATCCAAGCAGATAATATTAACTGTAGTAGAAGGTCTGGGCTGTGTTTGGAATATGCTTTCCCCTCCCTCCCCTCCCCCTTTTTTTTTTCTTCCTTAACACAGTCTTTAGCCTTGGTGGGAGCTGCTGATGGAGGCTGGTCTGATTTTTACTAAAAAAATTGATAAAACCTTTCTGATCTGCTGTACAAAGGTAACTGGCAAAATGTGATGTACAAATATGATCTCCATTTGTCTGCTTTCATGTTGAAGGTAAAAATCAGAAAAAATCCTCTCACATACCTATCGAAATCCACACATAGCAAATTCTCATTTTCCTTGCACAGCAGCACAGTACAGAGATTGCAGCTGCACTTACTGATTATTTTTTGAAACATTCTAGGTCATTATTTTTCTGGTAATTAAATTGAGATGTATTTTTATTTATTTGGGCTACTGTTTTGAACGCCTGCCTATATCTACTGTTTTGCTGAAGAGTTTTTGAATCGTTGAGGGGGTTAAAAAGAACATAATCTTCAAGCTTTTGCAGTAAGCAAGAGTGGAAATATGTATATGGGTTACTGAGATTGTTTTATCTGATTCAGATCATCAGATACTCAGACATTGCAAGGAAGAGCTGCATATAGGCTTTTCTATAATAGCAACTGCCTGTGGGGAAGAACACATGAGGAAATTTTGTGGGTTTAGTTAACATTTCTCCAGAAATTTCCATTCAGAGATGTTCTAGTTGTTTAGGTGTCACATGTCAGTATTGTCTTGCAAACTGATGCAGAGTTAGAATGTAATGCTTTGAAGCAAGCTGGGTATTTGCCTTGGAAGTAGTTGTTTCACTTCAGAGTATTTGCTCTGCCTTCCTATATGGAGGAGAATAATCCAGTGACATAGGATTTTTGGTTTTCTTCTAATAAAAAAAAGCTCAACTGATGTTGGCAGTTTTGCTATATGAACGTGGAACAGACTCCTTCAGTAAAATGTCCTTGGTGCCATTCTGTGTTCAAAAGATCTCAGCATTAGAAAATTTCTAATTTAGAAGTATTGTGACTTAAGACTATTTCACAGTTTCTTCTCCCCTTTCCTCCAGTCTAAATTTATTAGTTTAGGGGAAATTATTTGTTTAAAGAACATAGAAGAATATTGTCAAAAGTTGTTATTTTCTGTTATTGAATGGATTTAAAAAAACCTAAATCTTTGCAGCAGCCTACTGTCTGTCTTGGAGGAAATTAAAGCCTCATTTTCTTTGAAAAATGTTGAAAAAGGAGGGTTTTTTCTTAGTCTCCAGCACCTTCAGCAGTATTGGCTTTTTAAGCTTGTTCTGTGGAATCATTTGGTAGGATTTTTCATTGGATGTTTTGCTATTCCCCAATAAGACTGGAGTGGCTTTGACTGTTCCTGGGGTTTTACTTGGCTTAAAAGCAATTGAAATACAGAATTTGCCGTGCCCTGTCAAAACATCCACCTGTCAAAATCTTCATCCTCCTTGCAAGTCACAAATGCTCTATACTTAATAGATTATTTTTTTTTCTCTTGCAAGCATGAGAGTTTATTGCTGTTAACTTGTTATAACTGTGAATAATATCAGTGGATTAGCTGCTCTGTAAATCTGCATAAAATATTTCGTATTTTGTCTTGGTAGGCTTCAACAAATAACGAAAGTTCAAACCACAGTTTTGGAAGCTTGGGATCTTTAAGTGATAAAGAATCAGAGGTAAGTGTATGGGGACATTTTTTATTACTTAAGAATTTTAGTGCTGCAAGTAATAATTTTATATTCCACTTTATTTTATATAGAAGTTTTTAAAGTAAAATACAAAATACACAGCTAGATAAGAAGAAGCATACATTACTGAAAGATACCATCTCTCAGAAGAGGAGAAATTACTTCATGAAAGTTTCTTTTGATTTTTGGTCATGAAACTAGGTGCTTTTGCTTCTTTATTATCTACGTAGTCATGTTGTGATGATACATACAGCTGTTGGAGCTGAAAACAGTTTGCTGTCTTTTGTTTAATAAGTAACAAGATTTTTATCAGCACAAATAAAGTTTGCCTAGTCATTTGCTGCATCTTTGAAAATACTCTAGAAATTAGTTTATGTTTTCTTCAAAAATATGGATTTACTCTAAATGCAGCAAGTAGCTATCTTCTTGCATTTGTAAAAGCTGCAGTTGTCACTGTGTGTTCTCTTACCTAGTACCACTTCAGAACCCAAAAAACGATTCACACTATTATTAAGCTTTAATGTGCAGAGTGCAGATTTCCCTGGAGTAGATTTGCCTCTTAGTGACCAGCATTAATATAGGTACTATAATGGCAGCTCTTAAAATTCACGTGTTTTGGACTCAGCGAGTCCTTGACAATTCTGCCTGTGCACGTCACAGATTGCATGAATAAGATTATACCCATTGTGAGCAGGAGCACATTTCTAGCCAGGGCTAGACCTGTGTTTGAGCATGTGTCATGCCAGAGGGAGTGTTGTTTGGAATGTGCTTTCAACGTTATTTTCACATGTTAAAGCTTTTCTTGGGGGCCTAATTGTTCATTCACTTAGTCACTATGAGACACTATCCGATACTTGCTTTTACGCTGGACTGACTAGCAAGTGAGTTTAGTTTATTCCTAATACCAATATCTTACAAAGAATTGTGTGATTTCATGTTTTTCACTTTGAAAAAGGCTCTACTATGGTTTTTTTTGCTTTGTGTTTCCCAGCTGGATTTTTCTTTCAGTTGTATATAGACTATTTTCTTAACCAAAAGAGTCTGCCTGTTGCTTTTCTTTGTGGCTTTTCCTGGGAAAACTTTCTCTAGTGTTGCAGTGAGGCAGTTCTGGTGTAGGGTGGTGCAGTAATGGAAATGTGGTGCAGTAGCCTTAAGGTTACAGTGCGTTATTGCAGTTACTTGACAGAATAACGTGTCTGTGAGTAATCAGGTGATCTCAGAACACTGACTTTATGTGTAATAACTTTTTGGTGTAGAAAAGTATTAGTTACGGAGATAAATACGGAGATACGGAGGCAAGGGTTTTCCAAGATACGGAGGCAAGGGTTTTCCAAGGCATGTAAGTTTGACAGTTTGATGCTTATCTTTGGTGTTTTAACTTCATGCAGTGCTTCTGAGTAGGGATAGTTGGGTTTATTTTCTCTAAGTGTTCTAAAATTTGGATTTTAAAATAGAAGTAGACTTTCTCTTAGGAAAGTCCCTACACGCATAGATTTCCAGTGCTCCATTGCTCTGTGCTTCAGATGTCTTCTGTTTTCTGGAAGATGGTTTCTTTCATTTTCTGTTAATGACATTGAACAATGAAATATGATTTCTTCACCCATGTTCAGAAGTTGTCACTTTTCACATAAATTTCAATTGTAATACCAGACGTTAATAAGATTTTACTGTTTTGTTCTTAAAATAATATCTGGTTACTTATATACTGTATCCCCATAAAAACACACTTTAGTTCTCAATATTGCAAACTAGTTGTGGGATTTTTTTGAGGGGGGTGGTTGTGGTCGAGGTGTTGGTTTTTTTTGTTGTTGGTTGTTTTTTTTTAATGGTGTGTCAATGAAGGTTTCATCATAATAGGGAATTGCTCTTGTGGATGGTAGCGTAGAAATACAAAGACTTTCTCATATGGGAAGCAGAGAACTGTTTTATCACAATAGATTTTGGGAGGAAAAAAAAGTAGAAATGCACATCTCGGAATAATTGAAATTAATTTCTAGCAAGAATGTCAGTTTCTGATCAAATTGTAATGGTACATCCATGTCACCATTCTGTGCTTTCATCACTAAGCAACACATTAAAAGAAAAAGTCTTTCACAGTTTTCAAAACAAGGCAGGCTTCACACACACAACATAAGCACCCTTTTTGTTTCTGGTGTGAATTTTTCCTTTTTTACTTTTTGCACATGGGATTGCAGAAAATACATCTCTTGTTGTTCTATCTGATGGATGTATGAAGAGGGGCAACTTATCTGAGTAATGGTTTTAATTGAGACACTTCACAGAGATAAACTTTGGTCTGTAAAATATCTTGAACAAGGCTTTATTCTAAATTCAGTTCAGCATTGTGAGCAATAAACATTAGCTGGATGTTTGATATTAATAGCCAGACCTTTATTTCAGCTTCTTTTTAAATGTATACATTATATTTATTTTATTAAATGCTTTATTGCTGTGGTACATAGGTCTTAATTTGAGTGTATATTAGCTATCTGTAGGTAAGATAAATCCTAAATTTGCTTCCTTAGGTTGTGAACAAGTGTTTCTACTAGTCTGATAGTATTTTGGCCCTCCCCACCGTCCCTCATTAAGTAGGTTACTCTTCCCTGTTTTGGTTACAAATACATTATTTTATTTATAACTAGTATTTTCTGCTCTCCATAGATAATAACTTGTGTAAAGGAGGACAGCTTTGTCTGTGGCTTGGTTTGTCCAGATTGGTTAGTTATGTAAATGTTTCATCTGCTCTCTAGTAGTTGCTTTTTAGTTGCTGTGTTTTCTGATAATACAGAATGCTCATAAATGTCACTTCAGAAGTAACTAAAGGTTTGATCTAATTGGAATTTATAATGCATTGCAGAGGAAAACAGTGCTGCTGTATTTATTTGCTATAGCTGTGAAGCTGGAGGGGGGTAGGATTTATAAGAAAAATTGTGGAAAACTGTAAACTCATTCATTATGCGTACGAAAAATACAACAAAATAATAATAATCATACTGGAGACTTAAGTTTTAAGAGGAAAACCTATGTATTTTATTACACATCAATATCTTTTTTCCTCCAGAAAATTAAATTCCTGAGTTACATTGTTACCAGTTCTACAATAATGGTGGGAAATATATAACTACATAAAATGCATAAAAATACTTATCTTAGGTAGGGTTTTTTTTTTAAGAGGATTAACTATTTGAGAATTGGTTCTTAGGAATTTTTATTTTATAAAAGAGAATGTGGAAAGCCAAGATTTAAAACTGTAAATGTGAAAAGAGGACTCAGGGGAAGCACGTTAAAATTGAAAGGTAAACTAGGATCAAGATCATGATCTATGAAGCTGTGATAGTGGGCCAAGGTGTGAGTAACTAACGTAGCTTTGCTATCGAATTTTGGATAACTTCAAAATTAGTTGTTTTGCTTGTGAAGTAGTGCTGTTTTAATCTAAATCTTGGCTATATGTAGATCCTTCTGAAGTAACTGAAAACAGCTTCAGTCTTCATTTTTCAGGATACTCTTCAGCCCCATTAGTCTTCAATTTCTTGTAATTCATGTGATTTCATTCATTAGAAGAGATTTTGGAGAACATATTCTAGTGATGTAAGCTGTACATTGCCATGTGAATTTTCTAATTGGAAGAGTTGAATGTGACCTTGTTGGATAACCTCATTACTAACCTGATTAGTGTGCTAATACTTTTTAGTTTGGAAGGTTAAATTAAACACTGAAAGAAATCAGAAGAGCTTAAGGAAATAGACACTTATGAGTTACTTGAGTTTCAGTTTTAAAACTTATTAACCTTTTTAAATACATTTTTTTAAATACAAGACATCAGTCAGTGCAGTTCAAAACTATTTTTGGTGAGGGAAATCTTAAATGTTTAGTCATTAATTGGCTTTTAAACAGTTTTTTTGCTTGGTATAGTAGGCAAAACTGACTGCATTAGAATGATAACTGTAGAATTGAAAGCTGGAAAACAAAATACTACGAAAATGTTAGATTTAAATAGTTTCCAATAATGTCACCTGTTTACCTGCCAGTAATTGCAAGTTATTACAGTAATATTTCTAAGCTATGCTTTCTGCTTTTAGAATTATGCAGTCTGAGGATAAGGTCATTTCCAGAAGTCTGTGTTGTACAGTTTGTTGAAGTAAAAAGCAAGCTATAAAAGATGCAGATTTTGGTTGGAAGAGTTTATTTAAGATAAAATGTATTTAATTTGAATTTCAGTTGTAGCCTGAAACGCAACAGCTACAATTGTGAAACTTCCAAAGGTATTTTTATGAAGTTATCCACAGAGCTAAAACTTCTAAAAAAAAAATACATGGTATAAATAAGAAAGACCTTTCTGTCCTGACTATTCTTTTATAGACTGATAATTTTCTGTGGATCACTGGTAACTTAAAGTAGTTCTTTGCCAAAATAAATATTTTAGGATATTAGTAGTAAAATTATATTTGAAAGTATCCACGTGAAGACTTGGAAACTGAAACATAACTTGAAATGCTGTTAGGGATGGGTTGAAATTTGAATTTTGCTATCATTTGCTGTGTTGAGAAAGGGTGCTTGGAGTACAAAGTGACAAATACAGTGAAATAATGAAATAAGTTAAGCATCTTATCACTGATTTCGAATTTAGTCAAAAGTATTAGAGATCACTGATTTCTTGATTGTAGAGCAGAGTACATGTAATGGCTTCTGTGCTTTCACCAGTTTCTGTTATGAGGCTGCTTAGAGACTGAATACACAGCTGCAGTATCTTTTCCTTGAACCAAAGCAGCTTGTAGAATTTAACTTACACTGGGGAGACTAAGTGGTTTGAATCCTCAGATCGAGGGAGAGCAAATATAATTTAAAGATGCTTCTGATCACAGCCCTTTCTTGTTATCTGTGTTGTACATGCTGACTGTAGTTTCTAGGCAATTATATATAATATGTCTGGATTAAAGATTTAACAGGTCTGGATTTTTTCACTTATCACTGATGGTTTTTTTTTTTGACCTTCTTGAGATACAAATATAAGAGAGTGGGGATGGTGATGCTTTCCAAGTAGATACTCAAATTTTGAGAAATTGCTCTTTTTCTTTTCTTTTTTTAATCCTAAATAGAGTCTAGAAATCTGCAGTTTATTTTAGTTTGGACATGATTCCTGCACTTCTGAAAATGCATAACGTTATTAGCTTCCTATCGAAGCACTAGAACTTTGTTTTTGCAGCATGACAAAGCGTAGAAAACAGCATTGTCATGAATCAGCTTATTTCCCTAAGTATTGAGCTTTAAAACACCCAGAAACAAAGATATGAAGATACTGGTAAAATGTAGCCATGGTGAAACCAAATTGGGTGTTCATAAACCCCAGAATGGATGAAAAGCTATAATTGCTTAACAATTAATATGTAGAATTGCCTCTGGGAAATTATTTAAGAATTATTTCTCACTTTCTTAAATAACTTTTCTAGCTTGTATTTATCTGATTGACCAAGGATCATATTATCTACTTCAACTATGATCTGAAATTACATCCCTGCTGAATAGTGAAATCATGTTTTATGAATGAGAATTTACATTTAATTCACAATAATATAGCAATAAAATAAATAAATAGAGTTGCTACTGGATCATGTTCTTTTTGTCGCGTGTAGACTCCAGAGAAGAAACAGTCAGAACCTTCCAGAGGAAGAAAAAGAAAAGCAGACACTCAGAGTGAAAGCAGCCAAGGTAAACTAAAATCTAAATTAAGCAAATAGTTGCTACATGTATTTAGTCAAATTATGATGCGCGAAGTTTTCACTCTTAGCCTTAAAAGATCTGTATTTTTGCTTGCATAAGACAGGTGTTGGGTTTTGGAAGTCTAATTATGTATCCTCTCCCCTCTGCCCTCGTTTGTCACTGGAAGGCATGGGCAAGTAAAACCTGAACTGGGCTGATGATTACCTATAAGAATTGTGCACTACTGTATGTGCAAATTGCAGCTATGATATAACTCAGTACACCTTTTAAGAACTATAGCAGCCCTTCTCATCCAAAATCACTTTGTGGTTTGTATTTCTTTTCAGTAGGTGAGGTAAGGGGGAAAGGGAATTGTGGATTATAATAACTGATTGCTTGTTTTTCAGGTATATTTAAAAATTAATCTTATTCTTTCTTTTCTATGGATTATTGTACAGTGTAGTTGTCTAAGGGGTTGGGGAAATCAGGATGAGATGGATTTCTGATTTCATACTTACAAAGCGTAGTTTCTTGTCAGTCCTCTCTTTGATACGACTTTTGGGTAAGGAATGGTGTAAATTTAACCTCAAAAGAAAAAAGAATCATCAAAAGAGGAGAGGAAATAGTTTTGATGATATCTGTATTAGCTTTTTTTGGTTTCTAACTGAGCTAGGAAATGTCACTTCAGATATGGATCAATGGGCTTCATATCTGGAAGTCTTCATGATGCAACATGCTATTAGTAGACGAATTATGTAGTTTGACTAAAATTAATTTCCTTGTAAGTGTTGCTTCAGAGACCTGCTTTGTTTGAAGAACTTGAATGAAATTTCCTACTTCCATTGTTCTAGAAGCTTATCCTTCCTGCTACCAATGAAAGTTGAAATTAGAGATGATAGAAATTTTAGGAACTTTTTGTCATAGACAACAGTATAATAATGTCTTATAATTGCTATTTTACTGTCAGCCGCAGTGAAACTGAATAATCTGCATAGCAGTATTCTCAAGGAGCTAGCCTAGGAAACTGCAGCATATTGGAGTGGTGCATACAGTACAGTGGAAGCACAGCAAATACCACTGTTCTTTTTTTCAAGAGATCTCTCTCCTATATTGCATATCTAGGATTTTGACTTTGTGATATGCAAAATAAGCCATAAATGTTGAGGGAAAGTATCATTTACAGCAAAGTGGTAATTGGGAAGTGGGATAAAATCAGTGTAAATCTTTTCTTAATTGGCTGTGACAAAATATTTTTACATATTTCTTCAGTGTGGAGTTCTATAACATAATATAGAACAGATTTTTCTATACTAAAAGGGAATGCAGTCTTGTCTTCATTTATCTGCGTGAAAGCAAATTTTAATTTGATAAAGTGATATACAAGAATTAAGCGTGAAGACAGAAATGCAGAATTACAGAGTAGGTAAAGAACTGGCTAAAGGGCAGTAGCGGCAATATGAACACTAACTGGGCAACTACTGGAGGAGTCAGGTGTGTGCTGTTCTAGGTTTTTGAATTATTTGCCTAAATATTTCTGTTAAAAGTCTTGATGCAAAATGGGCTGCCAAATATTTCTGTTTCTTTGTGATATTTCTTAGTGACACAAAGTTAGCAGCAGTGCCAGCATACTGGACTAGAAAGAATTTTCTAGAGCCAAAGCTACAGAAATGTTTTGAAATCTTTACTAAATAGTCCAAAATTACTTTTTTGGACCTATGTCTAATGATTTCATTCATCAAAACAATTTTTTTCTATCAAGGAAAAAGCTTTGAACAATAGTCTGTATCTCCTAACAAGTAGTCTGACCTATACAAGAGACAAATACAGCCTTAGGATTTATCAGTCATCTTAGGGCCAAATAGATAGAAGCATTTATGCCACTGGGTAAAAACATTGGTGCAATCTCTGGAATGCCACATGTAGGTCAGGTCCTCACACTGAAAAACGATTAATTCACATTGATGCTCCTCAAGTCTCAATACTGATTAAGATAAAAGAAATTCTGCTCTCTCATTCTGCTCTATTTATCTCCCATCAATTAATGATCAGGTGGGGGGGGGCAGGATTGTTATCCTCCATGTCCTCACTGTTACTGGCACTTGGGCTGGACATTTGGGCAGTTACTCACTTGGATCATATAATGTTAGTAAACTTGGATAATTTGGTATTTTGGAAGTTAATGAACTTTGAGATAGTGCTTGAAAAGGGGAAGGACTTGAAGCTAAAGGTTTGATCTGTAGGATGAGAGATGAGTTTCCTGTTATCTAGAAGAGGTCTAAGCTTACTGCTAATTCTGCGCTAATCTGGTTTAGGAATTGAAGTGTAACTTAATTTCTGATTTCGCAATGAATGGAATATGCAAATATCTTTGTTGTGGCAAATCCCTTAATTATCTGCATAAGGAGATCAAATAGTAGCACATCAAAGAAAACCAATTAACAAGTGGTAAGACTTGCTATAATTACTGTATAGGTAAAAATGTAAGACACATCTATAATTTATTTAATCAATTCTAACATGCATTAATATGTTTTTTTCAGGAAAGAATATTGGGGGACGTGGTCACAAGATTAGCGACTATTTTGAGGTAAGGCTTTTGTGTGTTTGTAAAACTTACTTGAGCTTTAAAATGTACTTTTAGCACTTTTTTATGTTGAAAGGATTTTTGTTTGTAATGGACAGGCCTCTTGAGAGAATGCTTTCTTTTCTTTATGTATGTTTGCAAGTATTAAACATTAGAGATGCACTGTCTCTTGGTGCAACCTGAGCTAAAATACGAAAAAACATTTTTTTTCACGCTTTTCTTTAAATAGCCAGATATTACACTACTAAAAGTAGTACAGTCTGGTTTACAAATTTTGTGTACACATGAGCTGTATCATTCAGTAGATGTTTAATATATTTTGATAATAAGATTGACTAATCGGAGGGCTCCATCTTCTCTGCAGTACCAAGGTGGAAACGGCTCTAGTCCAGTGCGAGGTGTACCTCCTACAATCCGATCTCCTCAGAATTCACATTCCGCTCCTTCTTCCGTAAGTTTGTGAACTTCATAACTGCTGAAGAAACTCTCATAGTCTAAGAGTAGCATAACTGAAAATAATTATATTTGAGGGAAGAGTTTTGAAAGTAAGGAATCTTAGGAAGATGTTCATTATTTCAACAAGGGGGAAAAAAAAGGATCAAATTAAATATTAAAACTTAAATTTTCTGGTGATGCTAAGACTTTTTTTCTAAAACACCATTTTTAAATTCAAAGTAATTATATAAAATGTTGAATAAATGTTAGAATGCTCTAATGACACCTATTTAGAAACTTTGTGCAAGGGGAGGATTTTTTTTTACTTATGAAGAAACTGGACCCCTAACTTGGGACTTTAAAAGCTCAGGTTTTGATCAATTGTAAGTTTTTTAGTAATTGGCACTTGATTTGCTTGTATCCTTTTAAACTTCTCTTCACTTTTCATGCTAATGAATTGTTTTCTTCCTCATTTGCACAATTGCAGTGTTATGCATTCTAGATTGCATGTGATTCTAGATTGCCAGATTCTGCCAGTTACAGAAGGGATTTGTTTTCTCTGCTGGTAGACCTCAGCTTTTGTTCCATATACTTTCAACTTAAGGCATCCTGTTATTCTTGCTAGCAGTATGGAGTGTAATACAGAATGTAGAATTTGGCATGAAGATGGTCTCATTCATGCAAACTGGTGGATTTTGGAAAGTTTCTTTAACAGGATTTGTGTTCTGATCAACACTAGCTTCCCCTTTGTGGTTCTCCCATGGAAAATAACCACTCCAAAAATAACTGGCATTATTTTTGAGTTGTGAAAGCTTAGAATCAGAAAAATAAGTCTGTGTGAGTCTGACATCACCTTATGTTAGTCTTGTGTTGTCTTAATCTTTCAATCTGTTTCCCAAAAGTGACAATCCTTATTTTTCTCAGAGAATATACTGCATCCTTTCTAAACTACAAGTGATGTATTGCAGCATAGTGATAGCTCTCAGTGCAATACTCCAAGTAGTATTTTCTTTAATAAGGATACCTTATTTCTTTATTCTGATTTTCCTGCCACAAGTTGTAAACAAGGCTGTGTTCATAATTATTACAGTTGTATCTAAAATACTTTGTTTTCATATATTCCAGGTTCGACAGAATAGTCCTTCTCCTACTTCATTAGCTTTTGGGGACCACCCTATCACACAACCAAAGCAGTTATCTTTTAAAATTACTCAGGTAACTATTTTTGAGTAGAGCTGTCCTGTATCACTTCAGACTGTGGAAAAAAACTGATAGATACATTTCTTTGTCAACTTCTTCTGAACTTTTAAAGGCTTTCAAAAGCTTTGCTTTTTACAGTCCACCAAAGCATTTCTCTGTTAAGTTCAGCAGCTCATAATATAAATCTCTCTGATTAGTTTTGTATTCTGCACTTGCTCTGCTGCCAGTGTTGCACTCCATGAGTAGTTAGATGACCATGTCATTGGTAGGCTTCTACTCAAGCGTTGTGTGATCTTAGAAGTAGAGGCTGCTCTTTCAGGCAGTATTTGAAGTGACAGCTGCTGTTGTCATACTGCATTTAAGATATGACATTGAAGAAGAAAAATGAGTTGCTGATCAGAATGATCAAGATATAGTTCTGTCATGAGTTTTAAAAGCCAAAAGCAACTGTCTTATCCTCTCTGTCATTTATGACATGATCTGGTCTATCTTTCACAAGTTAGTCAGAAAAGTCTACTTTGCATGTTGACCAAATAGAGAGAATTTAAAGCAGTTAGCTGGCATTTACATTTGTGCCCTGTTTTATATGCTTTTTTGTGAACAATAGCTTTTGCATTAGTGGTGAAATCTTTTAACACTGTTAGTGGTTTGTCGCGACAGTTCACAGTCATACTCATGAAGAGGGAAAGCAGTTTTGATTAAGAGCCATCTATGGCACTTTCAAAACACATGGAAATAAGATGTGCTTGTCTTGTTGAATGTTTTAAAGCAGTTTATTTCTCTGCATAACAAACATCAGAAAAATAATGCTGTAATTGTTAAAGGAAAGGATAAATATTTCAAAATGTTCTTTTTAGACTGATCTCACAATGCTGAAATTAGCTGCACTAGAAAGTAATAAAAATCAAGACTTGGAAAAGAAAGAAGGTCGTATAGATGACTTACTCAGGGTAAGTGTTAGACATGGGGTAAAGATATTTATTCAGAACAACAGACAGTCAGTCTGAGGCAAATGTTTTAAATGTTTGAATAACCTTGGATTTAAAAAATACCCTTGAGTTACCTAAACTAAAAGGTGAAATGAGTTTTTAATTTTGGATTGGGGTTTGGTTTTGGTTGGGTTTTTTTTCCTGAAAATCCAAGAAGTCTGTAAAATGAAATGCATAAGGTTTTTTTTTTCTAATGCTTCTGTGCTACACAGCTTGTTGATGATTAAATATTTTTACAGACTTCCTGAAGGTACGAAGAAAACTGCTGCCGTTTTGCAGGCAGTTGATTAATTCCTTAAGTTCATAACATAATTTCACAAAACAGGTGGTGTTTTTGTTGTCCTAATTGTGAATAGCAGTTATCAGTGGGACAGAAAGAAAAAAATAAGTGCTTGTGCTCTTTAAAGAAGTGTTAGAGGGGTGATACACAGAAATATGAAATAAAAAACAGTATTCACAACTTGTAGTCTGTTTAGTGCTAATGAGTAAACAAGTACACACATATTAACCTATTCATGTGGGTTTTTCTAGCACATGTTCAACAGTATGGGATAGACAAGCCTAACCCTAAAAATAAAAATCAGTTAGTTTTAAACAATATAATATTGCTGTGCTTTTTAAGGTAATAATTTAAATATAATTGGAACGTAGGGAACTTGTTAAACTTCCTACTCAGATAATTGAAACTTTCATCATTGTGAACTTCTTATTTCCTTTTTAAAAGTTAGGATTTCACATGACTTCAACAGTCAGATGTAAAGGATCCAGAGCTAAAATTAAACTGTCAGTTTAACAGTGGAGGACTAGAAATGTGATCAGTACTAGAAATGTGATCATATGCTTTTACATATTATCTATATGTTGAATGCTCTGTAATAGAGACTGCAGCTCAGTGTAAAGGAAATGAAAAAGGAAGCGAGGCATCCTTCTACAAGTTGAGATAGATCTGTCAAATGAGATTTTTGCATATATATTGATTTTATATATATGTATTATATTTATGCATGTTCCTTC
Organism: Loriculus beryllinus; assembly: GCA_039877255.1. Classification (NCBI taxonomy): domain Eukaryota; kingdom Metazoa; phylum Chordata; class Aves; order Psittaciformes; family Psittacidae; genus Loriculus; species Loriculus beryllinus. Next base: position 29,997 of record JBCJKH010018544.1, on the reverse strand, counting down.
AGTCATATGAAGATAAATATGTTTACTTTCTATGACAGCTGATTTAAAAAAAAATAGCTTTTCCATGTATCTTTCTGTATTTTGTATGTGTTAGGCTAACTGTGATCTTAGAAGACAAATAGATGAACAACAAAAACTACTTGAAAAATACAAAGAAAGATTAAATAAATGTATTTCAATGAGCAAGAAGCTTCTTATTGAAAAGGTAAGTTTACTGCTTTTAAAATCTTTGATTAAAAACTGAAGCACACCATTATGAGTCCTTCATTTTCTCTTCTTCACATTAGTCTTTGATTCTGAAACTTCGTGTGCACGGCCTCTATCTGGCAAAAAGTGTTTTTATAAGCCTAAATAGGCGGAATAATGTATTGAGCCTATTTCAAGTAGTGGAAAATACGCCTCTTTTAATTTAAGGAGGGTTTTCCACAAGTAATTCAGATCTAAGAAAGCAAAAAATATAAGAATTTAGCATGTGGCAAATTATCTGGACAACCTGTCAGAATAAGATTACAGTGGATGAAAAAAATTCTGAATATAATTTGTTATAGAGAGGAGACACATAAAATCTCTTTGAGAGGCACTTAAGTGGCTGAGATAATTTTTCACGTACAATGATTGAAGCTCTGAATTAATGGAAACAAGGAAATGAAGGTGACCATTTCCATTCATACTCCTGTGAAGTAAATGTTTATTTAAAGTCTAATGCCAGTTATATTTAAGCCAGCACCGATTTCTTAGAAGGTAAGGATGTTTGTTTCACTCCCTTTTCTTCAAAATAAAATTTAAAAATAACAAAAAGTGAAAGAAAAATCAGTTTATTAAAATCAGGATGTAAAAAAGTTTAATGTAAACAGCCAGGTCTCTTCCCTAACACTAACTGCTAGATACTGCTGTCAGATACAAGGGCACAAACTGGTCTGCTGGAGGAACAGGGAGAATTTCCTCACTAGCAGGCCATAAATAAATTATTGCAGTCCTTTTTAAGTTCCAGTATGAGGGGAATGCAGGGAAAAGAAGTGTCAGATCTGATCAGCATGATGGTAGGTGAGGAGCTTTAGACTGAGGGTATTGCAATAGGCCGTATTTCATGAAAGGTCATATAGGTGTCCTTTTCAGTCTAGAAACCTGTTTGCACAAAGATCCTCACTCACTTCAATTTCTTTTCACTTTTTCCTTTCTTTAGCCATTTATAAAGAAGCAAGTGTTTGTAACAGTTAAAGAAGCTTCTGTCCATCAGCAGTGCTCTTAGTGCTCCCTCTTCTTGTGCTGAAGCAGACTAGGCAGACTGAGTTATTTATTACTTCCCAAGGATGCTGGCGATAGTAGTGACTGGTTCTGAAAAGGGCATATGCTTCTGTTACTGCAGGTTAAGTCTACCTGCAGTGCGTTTCTTCCTGAACTCAGTCAGTTTGGTACAGGTGGTAACATAGATGCTCTGTCAAGGGAATTTCCAGGTTAAGTGTAGTAAGTGCAGTCTTTCTGATACCTAATCAGGCTCAATTAGTATAATAGACATGTACAGACAGAATTGTAATGTACAGTGCTGATGCTCTAGCTGTTTACTGTACTGACAAGTAAAATATTTTGTTAACTATAAAGAACGGCAAACTTTATAGAAAAACTGAGTCAAACTCAGATTATATTTTTTGTGCACAAATCGTCATTGGTACCAGTTCTGACAAATGCCAACTGTAGAAGTTCTACAGAAATGAGAATAAATTAAATAAAGTAATAAAAGGTATTTTTATCTACTCTCCTTTCTTCCCACCCTTAGAAACTTGCTTGAGAGGAAGCAGGAAAAGTGTTTTACTGACTTTTTGAACACTTTATATTACCCCATATGAATTTTCTTTTTGTTGTTCTCTTAGAGTACGCAGGAAAAGCTGGCAAGCAGAGAGAAGAGCATGCAAGACAGATTACGCCTGGGGCATTTTACAACAGTTCGTCATGGTGCTTCATTTACTGAACAGTGGACAGATGGCTTTGCATTTCAAAATCTTGTGAAGTTAGTCCATGCTATGTTCTTAAGATTCTCACTAATTGTTAGTTCCCTCTAGTGGATTTTTTTTACTACTAAGGTTCTAGGATTGGAATGGCTTTTCATACGTTGTATTTTGCTTTGCCTTTTGCAGACTGAGAATGCAGTGCAGAACTAGGGAGTACTAAGCTGGGTTCCCTTGAAAGACAGCTTTGTTTTCACTTGATTTTTAACTATCCTTAGAAAAGCATGAATGTGCTAAATGTGCAGCACATGATTATTCTGCTGAGCTGGTAGAAAGAGCTATAAAACTACTTAAGTGGTTTTTCAGGCGGCTAACTATGTATCACTGGTGATCATTGGGGCAGATGAGGTCTGTGAAGTTCTCACTCGTCACATAGGTGTTGCCTGTCATCCATCACTCCAGCAGCTTTTTCAGGCATCCTGCTCCTCAGTGCCATGGAAGAGGAGTGACAAATCTGGCAGCCTCTGGTATAGTCTAGTGCACGTGGATGGGTAAGAGCAGCCACCTGGAAAAGAGCTGCTGCAACAGGCGTTTCAGCAGAGATGGGGCCAAGGAAGAGGGCTCTAGGAGAGCATTGGGATTATGGTGAAATAATTTAGCAAGGCCTCCAAAGGTGTTCTTTGGTAATAACAAGTCTGATTCAGTCTTTGGAGATATATATAGATGTATATAAAAATGTAAAAGTAAGACACCAAGATTTTAGTTTTTGAAGGGCATTGCATAGTCTTAGCATTATATGATTGCCTACGGCACTGGTTTTTGTTGTTTTTAAGAGTCTTAAAAACTATCTGTATACCTGTTTTGCATAAGAGCTGTAATTTTTTACCATATGACCAAGATGGTGATTTATTTGAGATTGATCAGATCAAAGTGTTTGGCCTAAAAATCGAGTATGCTCTGTTACATTTCTTTTGATGGCATAAAAAGAGGTATCTACCAGCTCAGATGCTTTTGTTTTTTCTAATACATGTGTATTTTTCTAATACATGTGTCTAATACATGTGTAACACTTGAAACCAAAATAACCCCCAACAACAACAAAAAAACCAACAACACATTTCAAAAGTAGATTGTGCCAAAACTTCAGAAAATTTTTCTACCTCATGAAGAGCATTGATGTTCATTTTCCTTGGAAATATTTTCACATGTGCCGTGAATGCTCTATACATTTCTTTATGGTTTATCAGTTACAAAGGTAGTTCTTTGAAAAGTGCAAAGTGATGAAACTTTAATAAAGCTTTTTTTGGGGTTTACAGGCAGCAAGAATGGGTGAATCAACAAAGGGAAGACATTGAAAGGCAAAGAAAGCTCCTGGCCAAGCGAAAGCCTCCAACTACAAATAATTCTCAGGCACCATCTGCCAATTCTGAACCCAAGCAGAGGAAAAATAAAGCTGTGAATGGGGCAGAAAACGATCCCTTTGTTAGACCCAATTTACCACAGCTGTAAGTTTAACATTTCAATCAGTCTTTTACATAAATTCTCAGATATTGTCTGTGTGAGTTCTATTCAAATAACAGCATAAAAAGACACTCAGTTTATTCAGCAGCTATATTCTCACTGAGGACTTGCTGATGTTAGGGAAATTTGCACCACTGCCTATGAAGATGTCGTACAATTACTCAATTTATTTTTGGTAAAGTCATCAGAGAAAGGCCCATTCTGTGTTTATGCAATGTTTCTTCTGTTTTCCTGATCTAGAAGAGTCCTTATTATGGTTTCCTACTCTTGCTGTGTCATAGATACCTATTGAACTTTCTTCGATCCACATTGGTTTAGGAGCCTCTCCTTTAGTTAGAGATCATTTCATTTTCCATATGAGAGACTTTAGCTGACAAGGAAAGCTTTTTCAGCCTTCAGTGTTTGAAGACGTATGTCTACAAACAAATGGAAAAGAACTTTATTTTCCCCTTCTGAATGCAAGATCTTGAGAGCAACTGTCAGAAGTTACTGATGCCATCTCACATGTTGATTTTTTTTTTTTGCAATTAAAACATAAAAATTGAGAGCTATCAAAGAATTCTCCATTTTTTCAAGTGATATTTTTTTCCTGCAGACAGAAATGGCATAATTCAAGCCACAGACAGATGTGTTCTTGACATTTAATTTGAGTATTTTAAGAAGTTGCTGCTTGGAGATACTGGTTATTGTCCATGATGCTAAGAGGCTGCAGCTGATAGCATATCTGTTCCTAGTCAGCTTAAATAAAAAGTAAATAACTAGGGTTAAAAAGACTGACAAATTAATCTGTGTTACTTTGCAGAAGTAGGCTACGTGTGTTGAACACAGTCATCTGTCACCTTTTACTTGTGGAGGTAGTAATTTATACCTTGGGGATGGTGGGTAAATAAATTACTCTGGTTAGATCTGCAAAATAAATACATTTGAACAATCAGTTTGAGGACAGCTGCATATGTTTTGCATAATGCATCATTCTTAAAGTTCTCTTTGTGAAATTGGCTGTGACAAAAATATCATTAAAATACTGTAGTAAGGCTGGCGATGTAAGCAAATCCGGATTAGTGTTACTTGTGTATTTTGGTAGAGAGCTGAAGAGTCATCACTCAAATTGATTCTTTAGTAATACTTAGTGCCTACATTAGTATTTCTGAATAGTATGGTAAAGATTGCTGTCATGTTAAAAATACCTTTTTGTTTGAATGCAATACCTCTTACTAAAAGTAACATTTAAGTAGTGGAAAGACCTGAAAAATTATAGAACTTTTAATTTGCCAGCCTTTGGCCATGTCTTCATTCATGTTAAATTTCCATAATCTCATTGCTGCTTTAGGAGATGATAAGATACGCATTTGGGAAAAAAACAGAAGGCATGTCCTAATTGTTAAATAGGACAAGATTAATTCCTGATAGTAGTCCTCTGAATATTTTCTGGTGTTGGGCAGTTTTAAGTAATTTCCAAATGACTAAAAAATTTGGCTTAACCAGTTCCATGTTAAGTTGCACATGAAAATGCTTGCTGCTTACGGAGCTGCCATGAGACCTACCAGAATTGCCCTTTTGTATCGAATGCTAGCATAAATGCAGGCTGTTACTGAATCAAAGCTGGTTTGCTTTTATGCTTCCTAATTTGAACATTATATAATCTAGATAGAGATTGCTTGCCTAAGTGATAAGCTTATAATTTTTGTTTCAGGTCTTTGAGAAGGTCTGTGTCTGAGATTACAGAATTGTTTAGCTGCATCATGCTCTTAGGCCTTTACTTGGAGGGGTTTTTAAAATGTTTGTATTTAGGGTTTAGTACAGTTTTGTGTAGTAGTATATGATTACTCTTCTTGTTTATTTTTGTGAAACAATAATTGTGCACTTCCATTTTAGAGTAAATTTTTCATCCCCTCTATTACATTGTGCTTATCACTGTTCTGTGTTACTTTGAAAGTAATCATTTCAATTACTAGAGCCAAATGGAAAAGGTTCTGTTTATATAATACATGGGGAAATGCAGAGCTGCTTGAGATGATGAACTAAAACAGCAGTAAATGAGTACAACGTATATGCAAGTGATTAGGCAGATCTTTTTGAAATAAACAACTTGCTAGCAGTTGTTAGCAACAAGTGTCTCTGCTACTGCTTTGTTTGTCTTAGAACATGTCTCCAGCTGCAGGTATTGACAAGACAAAATGATCTGTAGCTTTGTAACAAGCAATATTATTGAAGCCCTTTCTGAAAACAGGTGAAACGGATTGAAGGTGTTGCCTGAGGCATTCTTAATAAGAGCATTGTTACAGTTTTGCTGAATATATTATGGTCTCTGGTAGGATTTTAAAAGCAAAATATTTGCACTGAAATTATTAGTATAAAAGTGGCCATCTACCAGTGTCCTATGAGTGAATGGTGGGTTTGGTGTTTAAATAACATGCAACAGATGAGTCTAAATGTTGTCCTGGTTTTCCATCATTCTTTCCCTTTTTGTGACCCAAACCAAAACTAAAAACTAGTTTTGGTTTTGAGAGATCTCTTTTCTACTGAGCAGAATAATTTTATTAGCCTTACATGAAAGAAATAAATGGAAATATATTTAAGGAAAAAGAAAAAAAAACCCCAACAACCCCCCCCCCCAAAGAAAAAAAAAAAAAGAGACCAAACAAACCCACCACAAAATAAAACAAAAAACCCAGACCTACACATTTATTTGAAGTAGAGGTTACTGCCTTAGCCCTGGAAAAATCTGTTTGGGAGCTCTATTCCAAATTCTTTGGAGACTTGAGAATTTATAATGCTAGTCCTTGCTTTTTGGAAGCAGCTCTTATTTCACTAGACAAGTATTTCTAGGAGGAATGTTTTATTTAGTTTAGGTGGGTATAGTCCTTTCTGTGCAGCTTCAGCCATGTCACTCGTGTTCACTTCACAGTCACTTCTACTTCCCGATTTGTCTGTTGGAGTCTGTATGCATCCTTTCCTTGTCCCTGCATGCAATTTGGATTAGGGGAGCAGAGGGAGCTGGCAGAGTTTGCTACTGTAGCTGAACAAATGCATCATTTATAGGGAGCATTCTGTTCTGTATGGAACAAATAAAAATATTTTCAGAAACTTTTTCAGGCTGGAAGTGCCAACAATATGTCTGGGCTTTACAGGACAAGCAAAGAGCTCCTTTCCTGAGGCAGTCTCTTTCTAAGGCAAACATGGAAACAATGGGTGAAAAGACCTCATCAGCCTGTCCTTGCTGAAATTCGAGGAACTCGAGTGAGAATAAGGCTGGACCAAAAGGCCAAGAAAGGGGCACTTCAGATGTTGTAGCAAAAAACTTACATTGGATGTGTGTATGGTTGGTTGGGGGCATAGCCACATTCTGCTGCGCTTGTGTATCCATGATGATTTTTCAACTGGGAAAAGAAGGTAGTAGAGATGGTTGTAAATGTGCCAGGCTTGATCGTCAAGAAAACCAAGGAGCTGAAGGCTGTTTTGTTGGGTTGTTTGCTTTGTTTTGTCTGTGCCTCGTAAGTATGAGTGTTTTGATCATAGAATCATAGAATGGTTTGGGTTGGAAAGGGACCTTAAGATCTAGTTCCAACCCCCCTGCCATGGGTAGGGATGCCTCACACTAGACCGTGTTGCCCAAGGCTCTGTCCAGCCTGGCCTTTGAGCACTGCCAGGGATGGAGCATTTATCAGTTCTTTGGGCAACCTGTTCCAGTGTCTCATCACTCTCACAGTAGAGAATTTCTTCCTTATATCTAACCTGAAATTCCTCTGTTTAAACCCATTCCACCTTTTCATGTTGCTACAGTCCCTGATGAAGATAAGGTTTTGTCTGAACATGTAAGGAAGAAGTGCAGAGAAGATGGGTTATGTCTACCCATGCATAATATGTCAAGGCCTTTGCAGTTTGGCTTTAACATTGTTAAACAACTGAAAGGCCTATTTTTGCTAATTAAAAAAAAAAGTGTTTCGGGCCAGGGAAACTGGCCTTTCAGTGACAAGTGGAGGTAGCACACTGTGGCCCTGCATGTCACTGGAAGATTACACTACATGCACTGAGTATGTCCAGTGCTTTTTGGTGAATTTTAGGAATCCATTGCATGTGTATGATAGCTTGTTTGGCTGTAGACAGTTAAAATGCAGCATTTATTGCACTGTAATTTTGAGCAGAGAGGATCACAGTCAGGACCAGGTTGTTACCAGATTAATTCACGCAACTTACTCACAGCTGCCTGGTGCTCCTCAGGTTAGCCTCAAGCCTGGCTATCCAGCTGGAGTTCACTTGGTTTGTTGGCAGCAGCCTGTTTCTGTCCAGCATCTCTCACCTCTGTTCCTCAGCCTTTCTTCTACATCCGAGACCTGTGTGTCTCAGGGAAAGGATGGTTTGATAGGTAACTTCTGTTCTTAGAAGGTGCCTCCAGCTTGCCACTATTCTGCAAAAGGTGTAGGAGCATGCAGGTGGGAAGCGATGGGCTGATGGTAAGCAGTCTCTAGGCTGAATGCGTTCATCCTGTGCAGTGGAGTGGTGGCCCTTGGCCAAAAAGCAGACAGTATGCACAGTGTCGCTTTTTTTACTGCTGATTGTTGTGTGCTGTTTTAATAATAGGCATATGAAGTACTGTATATTTATAGATAAAAAGCAATAAACTCCTAAAAAGAGTAAATGTTTATGAATATGAGGGAATAAAGTTTTGTTTTTCATAAGTAAACAAACAAAATCCAAAGTGACTGTGTCTGCAGTTCAGCATTTTATATGCCTTCCCCAAAGCGTGGTGGTCAGTAACAACAGTTTCAAATTGCTGTGAATCATGCTGTGCTTCTAATAGAGTTAGATTTGTAAGGAAATAGAAGATGGAAAACAGTCATTTATTGGGATATAGCATGGAAACATGGAAAGATTGACTTCGCATCGTAATGTTTTCAATATGACCTCTATGTTGTGCTCTGTGCTCAAGGGGGCTATTTAAGAACTTCTTGGAAGGCAGGACTTGCTAAAGCTGTCTAAGCACTTTGTCATGATTCTGTGTAGATAACTGAGGTTTTATTAAAGGGACCACATTTTATTACGTTAGTTTTTCAAGGGAGCCTTGGTTTTAGGGCTCTCAGTATTCACTGAAAGTTCTAGAAGGTCGTATCATAAGCTTTGTATTCAGTGTCTTGTGGTTCAGCTTTGCTAAGCCACCTAAATACTTTTCTTCCTAAAAAAGACAAACGTTACTATCTGCATTTTGGGACATTTCAGAAGCATGTAATTCATACTGCAGACAAGAATCTGGAAAGAATAATACTCTAACTCATATACATTGGCACTGATCCTTTGCCTTTTGATTGCAAACTTAATCCATGCTCACTGTTTGAGTAGAAGTATTGGAAAAGTGACAGGGATGCTGCTGTGTGTTGCCTAGTGTGATCTGGATATTCTCTTCGATAGGTCTAGCAGGTGTATTAGAGCAGGAATTACAGCATTGCTTTCTTGGGTTTCTTGCTGTTGTTTGGACTGTACAGGGAATGCATTGCCAGCTTTCCTAGGTATTGAGACACCCCATTTCATATTTGCTTTAATGTCTCTTCTTTTAAGATGTGGCATAAATTGTCTAAAACCAGGGAAAGAGTATAAACATTTGGTTCCAAAATCTGGTACGAAGGGACCTTTTGCCTTTCTTGGAGAGGGGAATTTTCTCACTCTGATGCCTTCAGAGTGTTTGGGGATATTTGCTGACTGGACTACAAGGCTGCTTTACGTTCCAGTAGGAAAAAAAGATGCAAGGTAACTTTGCAGGATGGTTTTTGAAAGAAATGATTGCTTCCTTCACAGATACTGACAGGGTGTGGTGATGGGTGTTTTTTTCACCTGATCTGAAAGACTTCTATGCATTACAGAGCAGAAGGTTGGTGAAATAGTCTTGTGAAGCTGTTTCTTGGAAATTTAGATGCTGTGGTCAAAAATAATCCAGCAATTATAGTAATATTAATTGAGAATATCTGATCAATTAAATCTTCTGTCCTGGCCAAGTCAGGAAAGGGGCAGCAAAATTCAGTATTTATGAAATCAGGAATAGGAAAGTGCTCTCTGAAAGCTTCAGAACAAGCAGGTTTTATCCTCAAAAGATTCACTCCTTTTACTAACAACTTTTGACACCAAATTAATAACAGGGTTTAGAATTCCAGAAACTATGGTAAACTTCATCCAAATTTAAGAGGGAGAAAGAAGTCTTACAGTTAATTAGAATTCTGCAAAGTTTGTCAAAGTTGGCATTTGCTGTGAGAGAAATTTGAATTGGTATCCCTCACCATTGGGGAAACTACTGGTGATTCTCAAGGCACTCTCATTCTTTAGACTTGCAATATAAATAGTATGTATAGCCCTCTAAACACTTTGTGTAGCTTACCTTCCAGTTGATAATTTAACTCCCTAAAGGAACATTGTGAAAATGTATTATGCTATTAGTTTTAGTTCTGCATCATGAAAGAAATAATGGATCTAGGCAAAACAACAAAATGCTTAATTTTGTTAGTAAGGATTTGCATGAATCCTTTCAGTGAGGCCATACCTCTTTCTCCTTCCCCATCCCTTGCTCTCCTTCATCCTACGCATATTGTTTCTTTTCTGGAACTTGAAGTCTCTTTGGTTTCTTTTCTTTGGTGGCGTGTCTCCTGTGTCTATTTTGCTCATTTGTCAGATGGACACTGCATACAGTCCATGGGTTTCTTAGTTACTAATCCATATGAACAGTCTAGATCTTCTGGATGATAACTGACCTTGTGTCCTAGCAAGTCTGCAGATACTACTGAATTAATTGTAGCCAGGGATCTTTTTTCAAAGGTAGATTAAAAGAGACCAAGAAGAAGAGTCTCATTCTGATTCCAAACTGAATTTGTGGTCTCATGCAAAATGCAGTGTTAATGAACTTGGAATGTGTGGGCTTGCAGTGTGTTCTTTAAATCACAGCTCAAAAATCCAGTGTTATCAGTCTTGTCTAGTTGGTTTCTGGATCTCCATCCTTTGGTTCATTAAGATTTGAGAACCAAGCAGTGGAGTAGCATCAGCTAAAATACTGGGATGGTGATATGATTCAGTATGCATCCAGATAATCAAGAGGCAATCTGAGAGAGCAGAAATGGTGCAGTGGGAGAGGCAGTTAATAGTCCAGAATACCAGAGACAGAGGCATTCTCCAAGTATGTTTTGATCCTGAAATTACAAACCAAGATGTTCAGATGATTCAAAAATGGACTCCTAGTATCATGGTAGTAAACAATTAACATAAGATACTGTTTTTACTGTAGTATGTAAGTAAGAATGCTGTTGTTTTGTTTGTCGTCATATAAAATGATTAATTACATGTTTGGTTTGTTTTTTCAGTTTGACTCTAGCAGAATATCATGAACAGGAAGAAATTTTCAAGCTTCGATTAGGACATCTCAAAAAGGTATGTATATGGTCTCCCATGCCCCAAACCATAAAACCAGTACTGTCAGAAAGAGGGGCCTTGTTGAGAACTGACTTGTTAGAAAACATAACACTAAAAGTGCTGTGCAGTTTTACGCCTAATAATGGCTTTACTTCCTTTTTCATTTGTTTGGAGGGATTTTTTATGCAACTTGCCATAAGCACTGGGAGTGCAGGGCAGTAGTTGTGAGTCCATCCGGTGCAGCACTGTACTGATTCCTTGAATCCTTTTAACAGTGGGAATAGCAACAATGCCACCAATGCTGTTCTTGTTTCAGAACAGAGGAAGTAGAGTTAGCCAATTTGATATATGGGGTTTTTATGTTAGTTTTTGACCTTCAAAAAGCTCCAATTTACAAAGCATTGCATTTCGGAATGAATATCAAGTTCTGGTCATCTGCAGCATTCATTTCAGTTTTATCAGTTAGAGATAAAATTTTCCTACTTTTATGGAAAATCTTTTCTCTATATCTTAAATTATTTTTGCAGTCAGGTATTTTACTCCAGTTTTTTACTTTTGGAAAAGAAAAAAGCCAACAACAAACCACTGTTTTTTTCTTGAAGCCCATCATTCTAATATATGTAATGAGATAATTATGATATTAAGAAACTTCAAGAAAAGCTTTTGATTTATAACCTGTGAAAAGGAATGACAGTTGAAGCAGGCAGAAATATCTCAAGTGTGAAAGAAAAGTACCTTTACCTGTTGAGCAGTAGTTCTTGAGGTTCAGACAAAAAAGGTCATAGTGTTTTTCCCCTTGAAATATTGCAAGAGTCTGTTCAGGCCTGTATAAGTCACCTGTTATAAATCCTACTATAATGAACTGAGTCCCTTTGGAACACTGCTGTTTTTGAAAAATATGACAAGAAAGTGCATGAATGTGTGGTAGGGAGTCTGCATATAAAGTTTTTGGCACTAGTGAAGTAGACTGCCCACATAGTTCTTCATGGCTAATGTTTTAGAATAGCACCAGCATCACAGGAAGTTCTGTGGGTTTTCTTCCACACTTTAACTTTTTGGAAGTCTAATGGAAATTTCAAGTGGCATATGAAGGAAGCTGTTACGAAGTTGTTGAGTTTTCTTTTCACTTTGAGCATCAGTGCTGGGGTGCTCTGTATAGATGGAGCTTGACTAAATGCAGAGGGGAAACAAATGTTATTTCTTAGCAAATCATGCTGAATATATCTGAAAATAGTAATTAAAATATTTTCATTTTAATTCTTATGTGCAGTACAGATTTTGTCATTAACTAAGAAAAACAATTTTGTGATCTTTTTACATGGCTATATTTCTTCCCTAGTGCTTTTTTTTTTGCTGGTTACATTATTTTTCTTCTTTCCCTCTGCATATGCTGTTTTGCTGTCTGCTCCTCTTCCTTTTCACTTTCCAGATGCTTTCCTGGTGCTCTTATTTTTGGTGCCCTGTACATGCTGCCACCACCAGTTTTCTTTTCCTTCTGCTCCCCAGGAAATTCTTTTCCAGCTAGCAGCTTTGGTCCTGGAGAGAGGCTCTTGTTTTCTCACTTCCTTTTATATAGCAGTGACCTGAGGCAGCTAAGCTGGTTCATTCTTGCTTAAAGGTATTCACAGCCTGAGTGTCCTAAATAACAGCTGGAAACAATGCAACCAGCCAGTTCTCTTTGGACTAACATTGGCCTATGAACCGCATTTTGAGAACCACTGAATTGCATAATATATGAACAAAAAAGCCCGAAAGAGGCATAACTGATGGATTTTTTTGTCAGCCTTTGGGAAGAACATAGACAATTGTGTGTGTATAAGTGTGTGGCCTTTTGCGAGGGAAGAAGGGCTAGGAGTCTTTAGAAAGAAACTATTGGGTTATGAGGAACTGCATATCATTTCAGGGTATTTAACCAGGGAACTCTTAAGAGGATAAATTTAAATAAATAGAGAAAAAGAGTTTAACATTCTATAAACTGGGAGGGGAGAAGCTTGACATTATATGTTAGGAAAAACAAATGGTCCACACAGCTCTGCTGGCAAATTAGTGTTACTTAGTCCAGCTTTTAAATTACTAGGAATGTATTTTTCTTTTTTTTGAGTAGAGATTCATCTAATGTCTTGGTTTGGGATAGTAGGTTTTTTTTCCTTAGCTTATAGGGAGGGATTCAGGATATCCACTAGAATGATCTGGTCTAGACTTCTCAACTCATTGGAAATATGATTATATAATTTGTGGTTTAGATTTAATAAATACACTTGTTTCAGGATGTAGTTTTATGATATACAGTGTTTGAAAATACCAGCTTTATAGCATTTTCTCTCCCCTCTTATGACTTCTGCCTCCAGTTGTTTGTGTTGTGACTTGCTGACCTGTTGCTTTTGCCAGTGCCACCAGGTTGTGCAGTCACAGTATAAATTGGAGAGCCAATCTAGCTTCTTTCAAAAACTAAATATGTATCTTTTTTTGAGGCTTTAAAAAGCAAAACAAAAAAGGATTAATTTTCCAGCTTGGTTCACCATTTGGCTGTACAAGAGGCTGTGCCAAAATAACAAGAGATGATGTGGGGCACTCCTTCCACTGGCACTGCTACTAAAAAATACGTATCAGGTGCCAGACATTCTTTTTCCCTTTTCAGCTAGAATAATTCCATAAATACGAGCTGTCTGGTATGGGCTACTTTTGTCTCTGCTTTATGCAAACTTTCAAGTGCTAGAAGTACTAACTCTGAAATCAACAGAACCCTTTCTTTAGTGTTTTTCGATGAATGTACATATTCCACTTTGAGTATAGATACATATAGGTTTCCATAAATTAAGCATCATGAATTCTTTACTTTCTTAGGGAATCTGAATAAAAAACTGTTTCAGTGTTCTCTAATACGTAGCATAAACATGAGATAATTTTAAGTGCTGAAATTAGTAGGGAATGTGCTCATACCTGACATGCTGCTTATGAAATTGCATTCAAAATCTTAGGCAGTACACTTTCTGAATTTCTAATTTTAATACGATATGAATGGAAAAATCGTAAATTAGCTTGTTTTTGGTGTGTTGTATCAACATCTTAAGAATGTTTCTGCTGTAATGACTTACACTTTCATTCCTTTTTTCTTTATTTGCACTTCAGCCTCAAAATATTTCAAATGTCTTTTCTTAATTCATCAGTTTGTACAAAATCTGTAACTGCACATATCTCAGTTTTTTCTTTGTACATCAGTTTTAGACTGCTTCCCAGATAATTTCTCTCCTTGGCTGAAATACAAAACCCAGCTGCCTCTCATTTCAAATAGCATCCCTACAGTGCAGAACAAAACAGTGAACATCCCGTTACCTGTGGGTTCATGGACAGAAAGGTTCCGTGAAACAGGTTTTGCCTTATCTTTCTGAATTTCTCTGGCTTTAAGAGAAAAGCAGTGCTTTCTTCTAGTTCAGCAGGGTTTTGTAATGTAATGTTCCTCCATCACCACTAGTATTGATGCAGGGGTAAAAATATCCTTTTCAAATGGGGAGTAAATGAGCTTTTATATTTCATTCTTTTCATTTGCAGGAGGAAGCTGAAATACAAGCAGAACTTGAACGTTTGGAAAGAGTTAGGAATCTTCACATAAGAGAGCTGAAAAGAATAAATAATGAAGATAATTCACAGTAAGAGACTTGCTGTCTTAATTTTGAATGTCTATTTTTAAAATAATGCTCCAGAATCGCATTTTACCTACAGAGGATAGGGTTGTTCATGATTTTTTTCTTTGGTTCCCTTTTAGGTTTTGACTTTTAAAAATAAGGAATTACTTATAATTTGGTAAACTTATTAATGGTTTTAACAAATACGCACAAAGTTATATATACACAGCTTACAGTGCAGGAGAGCTAAAACTTTCTAGACCATACTAGATGATCTTAAGGTCCTTTCCAACCCTAACGATTCTATGATTCTATGATATTACTAAGCTAAAGAGAATACTTGTAATTTCACTTAATGCAGATAGTTTAGCTGACAATAATGCAAGAGAATGGCAGGGAGGTTTGCTACAGTAGTGATTTTGTGATGCAGTTAAAATCACGTTTGGTTTTACTGCACTGTGATTTCAGTTCTACTAGGTACCTGTCCATATAAAAGACATACTAAACATTACTCTGTACTTCAGCTTGAGTAGCAGTATACCATAAAGTTTTTAAATTGTTATTTAACATTAACGATTACCATGTAGATTTGAAAGTAATAATTATATAACCTAAAAAAATTCTTCCGTTTTCTGTAATGGCAAATGCAAGCACTAATACCAGCACTTCAGGCTGAAGAGAACTGTTTCTGCTTATCCCTGACTGCTTATGCCCTTGCCCTTTCCTTTCACATACCTGCAGTGGCATTTCTTTACTGAACAGATGCTGGAAATTGATCCGACTTGAAATCAGCTCCTATGGTTTCTTTTTCTAGATTAATTTTAACTCCAGATCAATTTCAGGGTCCAGTTCTGAGTTGCAAAAATGCTCGTGTTGCCATGAGGAGAGAGGGCAGTGCAAGGGTGGTATGAGAAGCTGAGGGAAGTAGATGATGGGACTGGGCTTCTTTCTTTCTGCACTACTAGACGTTTATGGATTAGGATTTTAATTTTTACTTTTTAGACACAATAGAATTACACCTACACCAGGACAAACATGAAAGCAACAAAATGTGAAATTGTGTTTAACTGTTTTAATGGTCTCCATACCTACTCCGCAGGAGTATAGAGAAGTTTTGTTCCTGTGTGGCCACAGTGGTAATTGGCAGCTAAATTGGTGTTGTGTTTTGGATACAAAAAATAATGGGTTGATTCTTAGAATTCAGTGGCAGAATACTTTCTTTTAAAAATAAATTGCCTGCAGCAAATAAGCAGCTCTTTGCAGGTTAAATGATAACTTTTTTTAATTCTCAGTGTTTGCATTAGAAGAGTTTTTTTTTTTTTTTTTTTTTTAAAGGAATACTTGAGCATGAAGAAATAAATGGCACAGAAAAATGACAGGCTTTGACTGTAAATAGCGTGTATGTGGGGCAGAGAATGTCCAAATTACACTCCCAGTTGAAAACAGAATTACAGGGCTTCGGCAAGCAGAATACTGCATCTTCACTGCTCATTTTCTGCAGTCAACATTGACACATTTTATGGTGCAGAACTAAAAGCTTTAAACATATTTTTGTAGAAGTTCAAACTTCTATATTTACCAAGTGGTCAAGCTGCAGCTTAAATTCGTAATACAGAAGACAGACCCAGTGGAGAAGTAATTTAGATCTATAGCCCCTGCTGTCTTTTCTGACATGTCTTGGCAACTGGCCATTTGATAAGGAACAGGGTTCTGAAGTGAAGCAGCTGTTCGGTCATAACTCAGATCCTGTTGGGTTTTCAGCTTCCAGCTGTGGGACAAAGCTAAGCCCTCTTTTTTGTTCTAGCAGTGTTCCACTCTATGTTCCCTCTACCCACGGGTGACCTCCCCAAGTGTCCTGAATATAAAGCAGGCTACAAACTCAGCTCTTTGGGTTTCCAGCCTTGACAGTGAAGAGTATGAAGTATTGCCCAGTTCAGAGATGGGTAAACTTGTATGTCTGCATGTGTTTTCTACAATTGCACTACAATAAGAAGTGAGAGTGCAGGTTAGGGCTTCCCTGTCTGGGTTTAGAGCCCACATGATACTGGAGCTACCTGCAAGATGTAGCTTCTGAGCCACAGAGCACCACAGAGTAACAAAAGCAGCAATGGAGAGGGAAAGTGATGAGATTCACAAAAATGACCTCACTAAAGGCATACGTTTAGTAGAAGGACTAAGAAAATGTGAATCTAAATTTGAGTGTGGTTTTAAAAGAATTGAGCTACTGATCAAGGATGCTTTTGATTAGAATATGAGCACAGATATTCACTCCTTTGGTGTGTTTCCCCCACCTCGCTGTTGTTAACTACTTTGTGTTACATGAAATCCATTTTGTTAAAGAGGAGCAGGTGGATATAACAGGTCACTCACATTTCATGTGAAATTGGAAGAATATCCTCCTTGTCTGTTCCAAAAGGCTGAAGTCTGAGAGTTCTCTAAACTTTGGTACAACCAAGAGAGAACCCTCCTCTCAGATGTTTAAATTTAAGGGTTTTTTCCTTACCTTCATAGAAATAGAGAAAAATAACAAAAAAGTTTGGCAGAATTGACTGGTTTGATGATGGTATTGTGATATTGTGACTAAATAGTCAAAAGTTAGTGAAATAGGCCAGTTGTACAGTTGTGCCATAAGGTTACAGCACATATTATAAATGTTCAGCATATTATATGTAACATGCATATATTGCTAGTAAAAAGAAAGCTCTATCTGAGGTGTAATACCAAGATGTTTACATTTTAAACTCTTATTTGTATACCTTACATAGAATTAATGGGGTTTTTTTCTTTCGAGGTTTAAAGATCACCCCACGTTGAATGAACGATATTTGTTACTCCACTTACTTGGCCGAGGTGGCTTCAGTGAAGTATACAAGGTAGAGTGTGTTGGGTCTGCTAAACCTAATGTTTGAACCAAGTACAATTGTACATTTAGTTTTGGGGAGAGGCAAAGGATCTAAATAAGCAGAATGATTGTACTGTGGTATACTCTTTAAGCACCGGTTGAGCAAACTCTGATTAACCCGTGGAGGGAGGTAGCATTACAATAGACTTGTCAATAGACCTGTCAGTTACATGCCACTTTTTTCCCTCTCTTTATTTGGTGTTATTTTTATCATCTTTGGTTATAACTTTCCCATATTTGTGGATTTCTTTTTCAGGCTTTTGATCTTTATGAACAAAGATACGCTGCTGTGAAGATTCACCAGCTTAACAAAAGCTGGAGGGATGAAAAAAAAGAAAACTACCACAAGTAAATATTAATGACTTACGCTTCGTATGTTAAACTGAATAGCATTTTATTGATTGTAGAAGGTTAATGTATCCATTTTCTTTCAGACATGCCTGCAGAGAGTATAGAATACACAAAGAACTGGATCACCCCCGGATAGTTAAATTATATGACTACTTCTCCCTGGATACAGATACGTAAGTACATAAAATCATACATTTTCCAGAAGCTGGCAAGGATTTTTAGTACTGTATATTAGATAAATGTAAATGAAGAGTATTTGAACAAAAGTAGCATGTTATTGCTTTCAGCCAAAGTGTTTAGTCCTTAAGGGGACTTAAAAAAAAACCCACACTAGTTGCAGACACTAAGTCTTAGCTGAATATTGCAGGCCTTCTATAAAGTGATGAAAACACTGTTTTGCAACATGTGTCCTGAGGATGAAGGGGCGTATGCAGTGCTGTAATGTTTTTGGGCAGAGCAAGTGCTGCTGCATCTTAAAAAAGTTTCCAAGAGTAAGTGGCATCAGGAGTGTTACTAGCTTAAGCTAGTAGTATGGTCACTGGCCTGCATCTCTTTGCATGAAATTGTCGCATCTTAAGGGAGTGAATTTATTTTTCTATTGAGAGACATGCCTACATAAGTAAGGTGGGGTTTTATTAACCTCTCATCAGTATGGATGTATTTTATCTTTTGGTGAGTGTGAATGTTCTGACTGATGTTAGTTTCCATAAAGCAGTAGTTACACCATGTGTTCTATTAACAATTTCATTCATATAGATTAATATTCAGGCAGCCATTCTTAAACTTCACAGTATCAAACTGTCTCTAATTGTCTCTGTTTCTGCTTGTGCAGTTTGATATGTTATTTAATTTTGTCTCTGAATTCTACCCTAGGTTTTGCACGGTGTTAGAATACTGTGAAGGCAATGACTTGGATTTCTATCTCAAGCAACATAAACTGATGTCAGAGAAGGAAGCTAGGTCCATTGTAATGCAAATAGTAAATGCACTACGGTATCTCAATGAGATCAAGCCCCCTATTATACACTATGATCTTAAACCAGGTAAATGAGGAATGTTAAAATTGAAAATGTAATTATTTTTTATATCCTTTTGTTTGTAATTCATGTCTGAACATACCAAAATTATCTTCTGTATGTCAGCCTTCCTATAAACAGCCTTTCTTTCTAGATTTATTGCCAAAATAATCTCTTTGAAAAAATATTTGCTGTAACTTTTCTACTTTGTGTTATTTTGATTCAGATTTGTAGGGAAAAAAATTCTACAGCAGCCTATAGATGCATACGTTGGTATTTAGTAATATAAACAGATAATGTTGTTAGTTGGCTCTCCTGTCTAATCACTGTGGAATGCTGATGTGTAAATAATTTTTCCTTTACATGTTTCTTAGTCTGTAAAGGATTTAAATAGGTAATCACTCACTATCAGCATCCCAATGTAAGCTCTTCAAAGCAGGACTTTACAGAAGTTTTTTTTACAACGAATAACAAGCATTGTCATAAATGATGTATTCTGTTTTGACTCCATGGCCTTTGATTTTACCACCTTACATGAAAGATGCTTGTACTCTTCATGTACTTCAGTCTGCTGCACTTCCAAGTGTGGTGTTTGTAATGTAACTCTTAATGCTGGCCTGTTTGCTTCCTGCTATGTAATAAATTAGATTCATGCAGATTTCTCTCACATTATTTAATTGTACAGAATGTATTCTTAGTCTTATAAATCTTTTTGTTCTTAGAGGAACTTCATCAGATAACTTTTATATCAAGAAATTTTACTTTAATACAAGTAATCAATTTCTTGGCACAGTTTTATAGCACATGCAAGCCCTGAAACATGTAGCATAGGATTTGTTCTGGGTAGAAAAATAATAAAACTTCATTGTAACTGGTATCCTGCTATGTATGCTTTTGTGTTTCCTCACTACATTTTGGTGTTTTCTCACTGCCCAGCCAGCTCTCAGCTGAGGGAGCCATTTCAGATGATGTTGATAACCTAGAGAGTTCCTGAGACTGCACTGAAATGTGTCATAGTCAAGTTACTCTAGACTAGAGGGTATAAAGATGATGTAAAGTTGTCCCTTACCCTCACAGTTAGATATTTCTGAAAATTTAATGTGATTGTGAAAATAATGCATTCTGTTAGCTTTTTTGAGGTAATTATTTTTTTTCACCCTTCCTGGATAGGTAATATCCTTCTTGTAGATGGAACAGCATGTGGAGAAATAAAAATTACTGATTTTGGCCTCTCCAAAATAATGGATGATGATAGCTACGGTGTGGATGGAATGGATTTAACTTCACAGGGAGCAGGAACTTACTGGTAATACCTGGTTCGATTTTACTATTCATGTTTCATAAATGCTCTCTTACCAAGCCAATTTGGAGAGAGAGCTAGCATTAAAAATATTAAAATGGATGACAATCAAGACTTTTGCACAGCAAACGTTATTAACAAACGTTAGAATGGTAACATAACAAGTAAGAAAAGAGAGTGTGAGAATGTGTTGTTTATATTTTTATATATGTAAAAAAACGTGGAGAAGATCACTATGATTTAGCAATATGGGTTCCCTGAAGAAGCAGGTGTTTAATCTTCAGCTGCAGGTGGTTGTTGATGTTTGTCAGAGCTATGATGATTAAGTGTGGGTGCTTAGTCCTTGGGGATCTTAGAGCAGGGATTACCAGCAGGTAATGTCCTTAGGACAAAAGAGTATTCACTCTTCTGTCCTAAAGGTTAATGACAGCTCAGCAGCTGTGATTTGTTTTCTGCGTGCACTTACTTGCTTGTCCAAAAACCTGAAGTTTTGGAGCTGTCTACAGAGCAGGAATGACAATAAGCTTACAGAAAAACTGTTTCTAGAATTTGCTTTCTAAAGATGCAGATTCTTCCTGGCACAGTAGCTCTTTCAGCTACCGTGGTAGCTATGTCAGCTTATATTGGCCAGGTTACTATTTGTGAGTTCATTTGTTCTTACTCTCCTTGTTCTTACTCTCCTCATTCTGCCTGTAGGAAGGTCAGAGTCAGGAGCTGAAACCTAACTAAACAGAGAAGCCAGTGTTGTTCCCATTTGCTCTGCAGCTTTTCCTATATTCAGAAGTTGCACGTAATAAAGTTTTTTCCTTTTCCTCCTGATTTTTTAGAAAAGCAAGCACACAGTACTCTTGTAATGTGCACATGCTGTGAGAAGATGATTATTCAAGTTGAAGCATTTTAGAAGTATTAGGCTTTTGTTACTCTTTTTAATGCTTTACCTATATAAAGACCAATTGATTGTACCAATGTATGTAAAAAAGTTTCAGCCTTTGGATTTCATTTAAAATGTGCAGGCATTAGTGGTGCTGTAAACTAACACATCAGAAACGGTCTGTGACCATTATGGGTTCATGATGAATCTCTGCATTACTAAATCATACTTTCTCTGAGCCCGAAATCTTCTTTAAGAAAGGAAATACTTTGAATGAGATTGAGGTGGAGGATGAGTTTCTTTAGAGCATATTGCACAAACTGCCAGCACCATAGTCCTGGGAGGGATTTCCTCAGTCACTGGATCCGGTTACCTGTCTTTCCAGATAGTCAGGTCACATAATCTCTTTTGTAAACTTAAAGACGTCTGTATTAAATTTAGTTAGTGTTTTGTCCCCAGTAATCTGATTTGAAGTGTGTTCTGTAACCTCAGTTCTCTGATCATTAGAAACCTAATCCTCTCATTTACGGACTGTGTTTATTTGTGGCCGGTTTATACTTGTTTGTTCCTGTGCCAACACTGTCCTTCCTGAAGTAGGTTGTTTCCCTTCCTCGTACTTTCGTCTTGATGTTTTTCTAGCCTTCAACATTTTTGCCTGAATTTTGTAGGCTCTCTCGTCTTCAGATCATTTTAGTAGCTTTCTTTGCACTTGCATCTCTTTAAGCTCATTTTTCTTGATTGTTGTAATCAGAATTGTACATGAGTATTCCAGATGAGTTTTTTGTGATACTGTGTGAAATTCATATTTATGTTGCATTCTTACCTCATTTTTCTCCTTATTCCCATTTCTACAAATACTTCAAGATTTCTTTAAAAGCTCTATGTGCTGTTGATGAAAGAATGTCTGGTCTGTAGATACTCTAATTGCTTTTATACCTTTCTTTATTTTAGATGTTACAGTTGATAATACATGACTGTCCCCACATTGATATGCTTGGGAGGTTTTGTTTGTTTGTTTTTTAAGGAGGTTCCATTTCACCAGTTCTTTTGTAATTCAGGAGTGCCACAGGAACTCCCACAACTTTCAGCTCTTTAAGTATGGCCTTCTGCAGCGTATGCAAATGGAAATAGCAATCACCTTTGTCTACCATATACACCTCTTTTTAATGTCATCGTTCTTACTAAAAACTTAGATAAAAGGGTCTTTAAGTCATATCTATATTATCTTTGATTCCTAACCAGGCCTTGCATTAAAATGCTCTATATGGCTTTCATCTTTTCTTGCTCTGATAGATGGAGACATTTCATATTTAACCTAGGATTCCAATTAAAACAAAACAAAGAAAGGTGATAATTAGTGATTTAGGTAGAGAATACTGGTATTTGTGCTTCTGTGAAATAGACCCTCTATTTGACTGACTATACAAAAAACTGTCATGTCAGTTTTAATGGCTGTGCAAAGTGTTGGAATGTGGATCATAAGGCAGCTGTACAGTTGTCAAAAGATCAGAGAGGTGTGTGTGAGGTGTTTGCATAATTTGGTACTTGAGGAAGTTCTAGTGATGCCATACATCTACTTGCAGACACTGAGATGCATGTTTTGTTTTCCAGGTACCTGCCTCCAGAGTGTTTTGTAGTTGGCAAGGAGCCGCCAAAGATTTCTAATAAGGTTGACGTATGGTCAGTTGGAGTAATCTTTTTTCAATGCCTTTATGGTAGAAAGGTAAGGAAACTTTTTTTGAAAATCAGAGTTTTAGTGTAAATGCCTGTTGCCAGTAGAATGTGAATTATACTCGCAAAGATGCAAATCTACATGGAAAATTACTTGTGTTACTTTTTGGTGGTGTGCATTGATACTGCAAGAAATGTGGAAGATCTTGACTGAAACTTCTTATTTACAGAATGGCTAGCAGTTTGTATTAGCACTTCAGCAACTTACTGCAGCATAAATATTTATGAAATCAAAGTAGTTGGATAACTCTCATGAAGCAAATAATGTTCTTATTTTTCAGCCATTTGGCCACAATCAGTCGCAGCAAGATATTTTACAAGAAAATACAATATTAAAAGCCACGGAAGTTCAGTTCCCTGTCAAACCTGTTGTAAGCAACGAAGCCAAGGTAACTTTTCATATGATCTCTGAGTAACAGTTAAAATATTCATCATAAAGGATTCTGCTGTAAAATCACTGTTATGAATGCTATGGGGCATAGTAACTAAACATGTAGGAAAACATAATTGAGAAGTAGTATTTTTATGTTTTTATTTAAGGAAACTTATTCTGGGACTTCTCAAAATCATGTACTTCAAAGTGAGCCTATATATATTCCAGAAATTTGCAAGTGGTTTTAAAGTAGGCCCCCTCAAAAATTGTCTGCTTTGCTTTTTCCCAGAGGATCTTTGTGTCTCACTCAAGCTGTCTCACTGCAAATTCTTGTGAAATACTAATGCTAACAGCAACAAGCTCTCTCTGAAAATAGTGAATGTTATTCTCTTCAGCTTTACTGGCTTGAAGAACTATTTGAGTGCCAAATACCTGGAGTACATGGCTGCTTAACACTCTTCCCCTTGAAAGGTTGTATGTGTGTTGTTAACTGAAAGCTGAGATTAGAAACATAAATTCTTAAGGTTAAAAATCTTATAAAATATGTTGATGCCATAAAGGTGTGGATGGCAGTTTCCTGAAAAATGTTATTTTGAAACATCTGTAGTATCAAGCTCATCTCATCTCTGTAGACCAGTTGAAACAGATTAAGGTGGTTTCCCAAATGATTGCTGCTGAGAGCATTAGTAACACAAATCCGGTTCCCTGAATAAGGACAAAACCATTATATATGTTACTTGTTTGTAAAAGTGCCCCAATTTTAGAAAAATGTATTCATGGCCAGATGCAGAAGAGATGCGCTCATTGAAAAATAAAAAAATGCTAAGATGATAGAACTCCTGTTCAAATTTCAGCAACTAATTAAACATACTGAGATTTGGGACACAAGCTGAAAAAATGCTAGGAATGTTAACATCTAGCTTCTAAAGATTTAAAGGAAAGAAAACCTGTTTCTAGAGGCTGGAACCTCCCAAGAAAATAAGTCTTTTGGGTATATAAACCCACTGTTAGAATTTGTGGTACTTTTCCATCAGTTACAATTTCTAAAAGTAATGTTTGTGAGTTGCATAAGGTTAGGAATATTTGATGAAGAGTCATAGTACTTTTGGTAGTATTTTCTGGTTGCATTTCTTGGGTTTTCACTCCCATTTGGAAAAATCATCTCCCTTGAATGCATTTGACAAATATGCATCATATAACTTGATAACATTGCATGTTAACAGTTTATATCCCTGTCCTTTAACTTCGTGTTTCTTTGTCATTAGTACTTTTTATTTAATGTTGGGAAAGAGTAGACAGACAAGAGCGGACAGTGGAGGACTGGCAGCTTTTATTTTACGTTCTCCATGTATTCCATGTTCTGTTTATTTGTTTGAAAGACTAAAATAAACTTTCAGTGTTCTTCACTCTTACTAACATTGTCATGATAGCTGTAAGAGAGAGAAATTACTCTGTAGTGGAAATGCTATAAAGCAATTTCAGACTAACTTGAAAAGTCAGACCATTTATGATGACTCTGTAGAATCCAAATTGTCTTTCAGTTTTATAGGCCTGGCACTTGGAAAAGAACAGCTTGTAAACTGAGATTCTGAATTGGAAAACATGGAGATGAAATAAATATGGAACCTGAAATGACATTGTTAGTTTGTTTCCAGACTGAGCTGTCCTTTGATGCTCCTTACTCTTTCCTTTTTTGTGCAGTGTTCTCCTTCTCATTGCAGTAATGTGTCTACAGTGCCACAGAAGCATGAAGTCTTTTACAAACATTTTAGACACAAACTGTTACTCTGAGGATCTTGCAAACAACTCTTAACAATTCATTTGTTGTGAAGGCTTTATTGAGAAGATTTTGGTTAAAATCCATGATGTTCATGAACATCTGAATATATATTGACAGATGTGTGTTATTTTTATTTTATGCCTTGTTCATGCTGGATATATAAATGATAGAAGTAAATTCTAGCAGGATTCTTTGGAGCTTGCATCACAGATTTTTCCTTTAATCTTCAGTTTTTAATTGGAGCAAAGAACAAACAGCTGAAGAGATTTATCACAGCAAAGATTTGCAATTCTTTTAAATTAAGTCCTAAATTAAGTAATGACGTGCTTGTCAGTTCTGTAGTAATAATAAGGATTTTCTATCATTAAATGTTGAAGCCCAGGCTCTCAGGAGACCAAATGTTCTGTTTATGCTAGACAAGACTTGACAGAAACTTTCAGCATAAAGTGTTTGTCATACATTGTATGGACCTAAGTGCAGGATAACGTAGTGTCTCAAGAACAGTCCTGAAGCTAACTACAGAATTTGTCAGTTGATTAGATATTTTTAAGTAGATGGGATTGAGTTTTTTTCTGGGAAGGGAGTTCCAGCTAGGTAGTGCTTCTTAAATAGTTTGTTAGTTATTTAATGCCAATTGAAAACGGCAACCACCATTGTAAAATTTCACATTTTGCTCTATTCCATCGTGGTACATGTAATGCTTGGTTTCAAAGGTTAGCTAAAGCATTAAAATTCTGTCCCTGTATCTTCCATGTACTCTTCATCTACTGCACAGCTGAATGGTTTTAGAAGCTCCGTGGAGCTCCTTTCTACTTTTTCAGTCCTCTTGACATTTGCTTCTGGTTTTCACTAAGCTGTTTAGGGATAACACATGCAGAATTCTAATTGTGTGATATGCTAATATTTCACTTGTAAATGCAGTTCCTAAACATGGAAATAAATATTTTAAGTGTAATTATATGAAGCCAATTAATTTGCTGAGGTTTGTTTGTTTGTTTGTTTGTGGTTTTCTTCAGTGATGTTCCGTTTTTTTCATGGTTTCAGTAGCAAAATGTTACACTGTCATTTGAGTTGCATTAGATAGGAACAAGAGAACACAGGAAAACAGGCATATTTGCCTGTAAGCAGGCATAATTATTTGGAATGATACTGTAATTTTTTGTATTTCTTTCCTAGGCCTTTATCAGACGCTGTTTAGCATACCGAAAAGAGGATAGATTTGATGTCCACCAGCTGGCTAATGATCCTTATCTTCTCCCTCATATGAGGAGATCAAATTCTTCAGGAAACTTGCATATGACTGGGCTAGCAGCATCCCCTACACCACCTACTTCAAGCATTATTTCGTACTGAAATTTCTCCAACCAAGGAATGGCATTATACCTTTGTGTAGTTTCCAGATGCAGACTTGAGCTTGAAAGCAGTTGAGTGTTTTTACACAGGACAAGTTTGATAACTGTGTTTTCAGACTGAAGTCCTCCTACATAGTGTCATTTGTATGATTGGAATGGATCATGGACTGTGAATAAATGTACCCGTCTGAGAAATACTTTTAAACATTGAAGGATGACACTGCCTGTTACACACTTAACAGGTATATTGTGTTGAAGACTGAAGAAAAGGTTTTTAGTTTTTTCTGGGGAACATTGTAAATAATCTTTTTAATACTTAAAAGTACATTTGGTTGATACTGGAAAGTTCTAACATGAAGGGTAGTTTTTCATTATTTAAATAAAAAAGGGTAGTGAACCAATTTGAAAACAGGAAAAATTCTGTGCCTGATTATAAACTAAACTGCCATCTTTCCAAGACATTGATCTTTTGAAACCAAAGTAAGGAGTATGAGACAGTCGAAGATGGGTTCTGTGTCAGATTCCTCAGATATAATTGTAGTATTTTATTTGGCAACTCAGGCTTGTACCTCCAAAAATGTGGTGGTGTTTCACTGAATTTAGATTGGAAGGGTGATATGGAATTCCTGGTACTTACTCCTCAAAAAGATTGCTAATTTTGAAATCTGCTCAATTTTCTAAAAAAGAACTATACTTGCTGTGGTATTGAAACTTGTGAAACTTTCCAGACTTCTGATAAAAGCAAGCAACAGTATGAAACCAAATGCAAACAGGTCATGTATAATGTTCTATGCAGGAATAATGATAAATTCCCTTCTAGCTCTATTGTAAATTGTTGTACAGATGTCACATTTTCAGTTAAATTCCAGCAACTTATTCCTGTACAAATGTTTAAAGTATGGCTTTTTCTAATTGGATATTGTATTTTTTTTAAGTCTCCCTCAAGGCGCTTTTAATTGCTGCTAAATGACGTTGCTTTTACTTTTGCGGAAGAATCAAATGACCTCCTTAAGGTGCAAGTCAACTGTACGTTATTGAGAGATTAAGAGTAAGTAATTCATTAACAATCAAGGCATGTAAAACAGATCTGTGTTGGCAATATACAGTACAGTTCTTTAAGCCAGTTTTTTGCGTTCTCGACATGCAGAGCGCATTGATACTAGATGTAGAAGTTGCTCATGGTTATTCTCTATTTCTGGAAGTTCCTATCAACAAGGAAATGTTTCTTGTACAGATATTTTAAAATGTGAAACATTTTCTAACTGCCTTGTATGGTAGAAACTTACTTTTCAGAACAGTGTATCTCTCATTCGCTATTCTTTTTACTATCCCATTCTTGATGCTGAATACCTATATGTAATTTTGTCCATGTTGCAGGAAAAGGAGGCTGTATTACCACCGGTTTTCATTTAGTATTGTACAGTTAAACTGTTGCTCCTGTTTCTGATGTTGCAAGCCATTTTGTTTTCATTGTATATAAAGAAACATTAACTGTCTCTTTAAGATGCTGCTGAAATTGTAGAGAATGTAGCCAAAACAGTAATAAACAATGACAGTTGAAATTTCAAGGTTTTCATTGTGTGCCTTTGCATTTAAACAAAGATGAATCAACTCACCATATCGCTGAGTTACACCTAGCTATTTAAAGCAAAAGCTCTTCAGTTACAAACAGAAGACCAATAATAATTAAAGTAACATTGAAGGTGTGAGGGAAGGATTCCATGAAACTTGAATCTGTCATAATGACGTCATAATGAAGTAACCAAAGCATCGTTTCACTGAATAGACCTCACAGAAACAACTGCAAGTATTTCAACAGGTCTTTCTAGAGTTATTTAACTGCAGAATAAGATTAGTTCATAGAATAAAATTAGACTCAAATACTCCTTCTGCCTTATATTCATCAGAGTACTGGAACTGCATCCCTTCCATCCTCCACAGTGTGAGACCAGGTCCATGGTTCAAGGGAGGAGAATGTGCCATAGCTATAGGTTCTCATTAGATTTCATTCATTGTTTCTCTGCATGTGTCAATATTGGAAGTTAAATTGAAGAATTTGCTATGGTTACCCCTAGTAAATGAAAGTTTGTCAATGTATTAAAGAACTAAAGTAACTAGAAATCTTATAGCTACCGAAAAACTTAAGGGGCTTTATGCATTGCACTAATTACATGCAGACTTGTTTTTCCTGTTGTTAGCATCTGGGAATAGGCTGTTGTGGCCAAGTGCATGGCACTTACTCCAGCTTTACAAGTACACATTTCTGAAACCTAAACCATCACTTTAAATAAAGTTTCTTGTATAGACATACAGGAAAGAAAAGGAGAGTCACCATTTCTTCTTTTGAATCATAGTTGGAGGTAAAAACCTCCAATACACACAGTTATGTTTGTGTTAGCATCTTACAGTATTGTTAATAAAAATTTTGTATCCCTGCATGGACTCATTCTGTGATCACAAGAAGACATCTGAGTTAGTGTGTTTGGTGCCTGGTATTCAGCAAGTTGTGCTTGGGATAGAGAATGAGTCCAGAGGCCCAAATTACTGCTGCTTGTGGAGCAATGCTGATCCACACCCAGGTAATTGATGCATTGGTGGTTCAGTCTGTATTTCATGCACGTTTTACTAACTTTATCATGTGCCATCCATCAATAGATGTCCTAAGCTCTCTTGATTTAGCAGCAGGTGGACAAAAGGAATAAAGTTGAACCTCATCAGGCAGGTTTTAATGAACCTTGGAAACAATGGGCTTCCTGTACTTGAAGTTCATAAATGCTTCCAGTTTTCTGCGTTTACTGGAAGGTGCTAAAATACTACGTTGCTGTATAATAAAACCCCAACCTACATCTGAACCAGGTGACTGCAGGATAAGTTCTGCCCTTTTAACTAGGATTGTAGCACTGCAGGTCATTGCAGCCAGAGCGAACAATGTTTAGCTTGTTTCTGGAAAACAACCGTGTTTTGTCACACTGTTATTTATGTTTGCATTGCAGTTGTTCAGATTTCAGTGAACATTCTTCCCCCGTAGCTGGGTCTGGTTGGTTGGTAGGTAGTTTTCAGGGGGGCCAGTTACTATTTTAATTTTCTAAAAAGTGCTTTTAACATTCACAAGAAGACTGGAAGGGCATCTCCTTGCTGGCCGGCTGCCCAAGGGCTATTGACTGCACACACTTTGCT
Source organism: Loriculus beryllinus (assembly GCA_039877255.1). Lineage (NCBI taxonomy): Eukaryota > Metazoa > Chordata > Aves > Psittaciformes > Psittacidae > Loriculus > Loriculus beryllinus. The sequence continues at coordinate 671 of JBCJKH010018544.1, read as the reverse complement.
ATGAGCAAACCGCTGCATAATTAGGCTTTCAAAAGCCCACAAAGCCGGGAGCCCTCTCAGTATGCGAGGCACGGGCGTGTGAGGTGCCAAGCTGCTGCTGGACCCAGCGCCGAGGCCAGGGACTGCTGATGGTGGCCTAAGCAGGTGACCGGCTAAGGTGTGCTTAAAAGGAAAGCACGCCCTGGGTCTGAAGCATCCTGGGTGCTCCTGCTCCAGCTTCAACATCTTCCTGTTGAGGGAACCACAGGTCTGAGGCAGGGCCACCAGCCCCGTCTTCCCCAACCCATCAGCGCCAGTGCTGGGAGCAGGTACCCAGCCATGCTGCTGCTCCAGTCCTGCTTCCGGACTGACTGCAGCTCTGCTGGGGCTGGGGCTGAGGCTGCGCCTCTCACAGCACAGAGGAGCTGAGGCAGCTGAGGGCCCCGCTGGACAGGTGGTGGCAGCCGCCCCCTCCTTACCCTCTGCCACATTTTGTGCAGAGCTGGGATGGTGAGGGACACGGCTGGGTGAAGGGGCCACCAGGAGGGCTGGGAGGTGTCTCTGCGACATTTATTTGTCTTCAGAGAGCCCCAGGACCTGCTGGTCTTCTCCAGAAGGGGGACGTTGTGACCCATTTGAATCCAACTTCATTTTGGCTTTCTCGGCTGAGCAGCAGTCTTCAGCACGAACAT
>JBCJKH010018540.1:27920-39425 GCA_039877255.1 Loriculus beryllinus | reverse complement strand
TAGTTAAGATTTACCTTTCCTTGTAATGCCTGGGTTACTTATGAGCCTAGCTGCTCATAGACAGTCTTTGGCTAATCTAGCACAAGAGTTTCCCATGTAACCACCTTGTCCTATGCAAGTTACCACTCAGTCAAAGTGGCAAAAGCAAATGCGCTCTTGAAGTTCTGTGTTGCCATTCATAGTCCAGCATCTTTATTTCAATCACGGATGGGGGTTGACTTGAGCCAGTAAGTCCACTGTGGTTAAGTGACTGCATTTCACAGCTCTTGTTCAACTTCTGCTATGTCTGCTGCAGCACCAACAGAGAGCATTGAAGAATTGGGGTGGCATTAATGTCAAATGAAAATGTTCATCTGCTTCACAGCATAGCTATCTTAACAGACTGGCTGACTAAAAAATTTATCTGAGCATAAGATGAAGCCTCTGTGTGGACAAAAGGAGTGAAGAAAGCATGCAAAAGGAGTCTTAAAGAATGGATGCCTAAGAAATATAACCACAGCTGCTAGCTTTAACCTGTTGGTTTTTGGTCTGTCAAATATACAGCTGATGAATTCATGACACTTTGATAGAGTAATGAAAATAGACAGAATACTAAACATAAGGCAGAGAAAAGTATATCCCAGATCCTTGGGAGAAACAATTGCAATCAAACACAGGTGTATTATCCGTTTAAACAAAAACATGCTATTGGATTATCTACAGTCACTTATGCCAAGTTTGGTTATGTGTTAGGCCATTTTCACTGTTTTTTGAGACACTTTCAGACTCCAAATTCATAGCAAAGGATGGAAAAATTTCTAGGGCATTTTAGTCATACACAGAAGTACACCGTACTTATGTATTAGTACAATATACATACTGTAGCTTCTATAAACCCACGTGGTCTTATACAACTCATCTGAGATCTGCACTGTGGAATGGATCCTAGCATAAGGTGGTTTAGACCTGCAGTTTGGCTCTGTTTTCACTCCTTCTATTTAGTCTGCTTCTTCTAGTAATATTTAAAATTTCTGGTCATAGAATACTAAGAAAAAAAAGAAGTCCAGAACAACACAGAATACTAAATTCATGTTACAACAACTGGGTGCATTGTACCATTGTTTTAGATGTATTATTAAAAGAAGTCAAGACAGTTGTCATCAAGTAAGTTCAGCTTTTGAAAACAGCGAAACATCAAGACACATTTTTAAATCTGTTGGAGCAGAAGACAAATCAGAGATCACAGACTGAGGGAGACATGAACTGCAAATCCACAGGATTCTAAAATCTAAGTGTAAAACATATCTAACAAATGCTAACTTCAGAAAAAATCATTTAGTCTTCAAGACAAGAACAAATTTAATGCAATATTATCACTAGACTGAAGAACTGAGAGAAGTTACTGCTCACTGCCCATGTTTTTCTTAAGCAGTAGCTCCTTTTTTTTCTTTACTTTTGCATCACATCAATTTTCCCACAATTAATCTTGCTAGGCCTAAACAAGCTTGAAAAAAGAAAAAATCATTGAGGATATGGTAGAAGTCCTAGTAAGAATACAGTTCTTACCAAAAAATAATCAAATTTGTATTAAACACATCAGCAAAGTAATAAAAAAATCACCAATGATCTCAGATGACTATAAGTGGCACAGCTCTCCCCTACATCTGTTTTTATGTTCTGTACAATGTTTTAGCTTCCTCTGGGAGCACTTTATTGACCTTTGTTTCATAAATGAGAAAAAAATGCCAAAGAATATTCTAAATATAGGAATATTTCATTGTATAACTAAACTGATATCAATATCATGGCAATCAAGTCGCATCACAACTATGCTGATGCCAAATAGCAGCACAATCTGAAACTACTTTCTTTAATTAAACACTTCTGCTAACTTGATTTTGGGATAACATATAAGTGTAATGTGTTATGGTTTATAAAATCTTGGCCATATAAAAAAGACAAAAAAAAAAAAAAGTAATTCTGTGTCATAGGTAGTCCTGATTTGAGCTCTGTGATAGCTAAAAGGCAAAAGACTTGAAATAGCATCTGTTAGAAAAAAGGCCCAAGGATGGAAGTGTAATGGTGATTTAACATCAGCCACATCTCAGCAGTGTGGTACTTCCCTCATGAGTTCACAAAGATATATATATTGTCTGAATATTTTCATTTGTAGCTAGTTTTATGTTTGATGATACTATTAAATGGGAAATGACAAATTAGGGAATTTTTGTGCTTTGATGTGGGTGGGTGCATGTCTGGAACAAGTGAACAGGAGAACAGCCACTCTGACCATGGTTTACATAAGCCTGTAGAAGCAGATTCTGGGGAAGAAAGGGCACAGCAGCACCTATAGCATGTAATCACATCGGCACAACCTGACTGATAGCCTTCTGTGAGTAGTCTTGCAAACCCTGGTAGAAACAAACTAGAAGAAGAAAAATGGTGACGAAAAAGCGGCAAGCCTGCTTCTGTCCAACTTCTAAACTGTAGTGCACCACAAACATTGACAGAGCCCTCCTAAGGCTGCAGGTTGCTCGGAACCAAAATCTGATTTACTGCCTACTGCATACCAAGGTACATCTGTCAATTTTGTACAGACAGGGTTATATACACTCTGATGGGTGTGTGATACAGCACCTGCAGACACTTCCAGTTCACATTTTGTGCTTTTTCTTTATTTTTTGGGGGGCTGGAGTAAAGGGAGGAGCAAGTGGCAGCTTAAATGAAATCCTAGCAAAGATAAAACATTACCAAGTCTTGAATGGTGTAATTTAAAAATATTTCTTCTATGCAAGAGTAAATAAGCATTACTAGTATATGAAAAAAGAATGATACATAGCAGTACAGAACCAGGTAACTCCTTCACTAGGCATTGAGACAAGCATGCTAATGAGCCATGCCTACAGCATGATACAAGCCTACTGAATCTGATTGATCATATGCATGATCGTCTTGTGAAGATAATTTATCACTGCTGCATCACTGAGTTCCTTCATAGAGCAGCAAAAAACAGGACAAAGTTTTAGAAAAAAATGATAGCATTCTGTTTTATTCCATTTTATTCTGTATTACTATACCTGGTAAATTCTACTCAAAGAGTTGAGACTAATAGATGAACTGCAGAGAACATTTTGCATTACCACCCAGGAGGCTGAAATCATTGATTTTGTGGGCCACTGTTTCCCATCTACCTAAGAACATTTTCCAGCATGAAGGTTTTGCAGTGCTTCACTGTACCTGTGACTAGAAAAATGACAGTGATAACATCAAAGTAATGCAGACAGCAGTTTTTTAGAAGAACAGAGAATTTAAGAAAGATCTCCTGGTAAACCAGAAACGTCGTAGCACAAGATCAAAGAAATAGAGTTAGAGTCTGCTCTTCTCCTCCACTGCTGAAAACCCAAAAGTATTCAGGAGGTCTCCCCTGTTGCCTGTATGTGATTTCTTTTTCTGCTTTCACTGCCCCCTCACCTCCACACACACACCCCCCACACACACACCCCCCCAATGTGTGCAGATTATTACCCCACAGAAGTCACATTTCATGAAATGCATGGCCTTTCACATCAGCTTCTGAAAGCAGGTGTGCTCACTGACAATGCACATTTTAAAGCATCCTGAATATGAGAGACCTGTTTTGAATTCTTTACAAGCCTCAGCTTCTGCATGCAATCCCCCAAACAAAGAGCTTACTTGTGTGATGTAGTAAAGCAGCTTTGTATTGAGTATCGCACTTTTCTGGGTAGTTACTTCTACTTATCCTGAAAATTTTATTGATTTTTGTTTATCTCAAAAACAGGCTCAATGAAAGACTAGAAACTAAATCTGTATAATGTTTATGTAAGACAGATGATAAACAAAACTCATACTTGCAACAAAAAAATAACTACATCTGCAAGAAGTACTTGTGCAGGCATTTTCTCCGCTTTTATTTGAAAAGCTGCATCTACATGCTGACCATTTGGCATCACAAGCTATTCCTACCTTGACACAAGCTACAAGACTAACAGAAGGAAACCTTGCAACCAATATGCCTAAATTTCTGTGCGAACAATGAGCAGATTTGTACCTCATTATCTACCTACCCATAGCCAAACATGGACTAGAATAGATACAGCAATAACACTCACCCTAAATCCCACAAATTCTATAAGATTAAGGATGATTTTGTAATGGGTGCTTAAGTGTTAACTTCTTAATTACTATTTTGACTAGTAATAAATAATTACAATAAAAGAACTATTAAGTAACTATGCATAATCAACAGGTAGAATTAAGTATACAAATAGCAACTAGAGTTGCCTGGATTAAATTCTAAAACCTACTTATGAAACACAGAAGGTAGTACATCTACTTTATTTTCAGTAGAAGGTCTTTCGAACAGTGCAATTAGCTCATTAACATTTATGTTTAGTACTGAAATATGAGCTGATTGACATGGAACCCAAGAATTTTACAATTCAGAAAAACTTATACAAAAATAGCCACACAGAGACAGATTATAGAATCTGTTCAGAAGGCAGAAGGAAAGGAAAGAGATTGTTTCAATGATGAAGAAAAGCATCAAATTATATATTCCAAAGTTAAGGAGTTTGCTGGGTTTTTTTTCTTTTTCTTTTAACATTGTCTTTCAGAGTAACACACACTTAAAACACATACCAATGTACCTTCTTACCCACCCGCAACACCAACATTTTCAAAAGTGTATTTATTTTTAATGCTTAAAGAATTTTGTTTTTTCTTGCAAACATACAGAAGACAGGTGAGGCACTTGACACATAGTCAATAGATAAAACTCAATGTTACCTGAGTCTATGCAGACAGACAGGATCTTTTGGAGATCCCAGGCAGAATGATGATGGCACTAAGTTGTAGCTACCACTAAAGCTTTATTTTTAATAGAATTTTATGATTAGCACAGCATAGAATCAGAATAGCATAAGATCAGAGTAGCACAGGATTTTTATAAGCAGAATCAGTGTAGCACGGTTTTGGAAGTAGCATAGAACAGAATTTTTAGCACAGCTTAGTTTATGGTTCCTTATTATCTGGACCCTCTGCAAACTGGATCAACTCTTGATATTTGGCTTGCCACATCAATATAACAATCATAATCTGGACTCAAAAAGGAATATAAATCACTCATTCAGTCCTCGGAGGAAGCAGATGATGGTGCATCCATGATCCAAGCAGATGAGGCATCCATGTTCATGAGGGGATCATGGAGTTTGCCATCCAGCAGCAGGTCTGATTCAAGTCTCACTTAGGACTTGTTAAATGTTATAGACAGTTCTGTGTGCTGTTACACTTCCCTGTTCTCTGATGTGGTTATCATCACCATCTTGTTGGCTGGCTGGCTGGGACCTTCAAGGCCAGTAAGAAGGAAAAAGTCAGCCTGGTGCACAGGAACCTAGGGGCTGACAGAATCATTGAATAGTTAGGTTTGGAAAGAACCGTAAAATTATCTAGTGTTAGTTGTTAAGTATATTATCAGGAGTTAGGAGTAGGGATATCAGTCACAGTTGGATGTCCAAGTGTTGAAATAAGTGGAAAAAATATTTTGTCTTGAAACAAAATTAAGACTTCTTTCAAGGAAAATCCCCCTTAGCAAGTTTAGGGTCATGTGTCACTCTTACAGTGGCATAATGGATTTTGAAGGCTTCTGAGAGCATCTTGGGAAGTGCTGTAAGTACCTATCTTGTCACAGGGTAAGTAACCCATGTTTAATACTGTCCCTATTTTGTTTTATTCTCTGGTTGAAAGGAAATGTCTTTCCAAATTTTCTGCTGCACCTGCATCCAGGGTGGTGCAACCCATTTGTTGGTGTCTGTCCTGGGTTCAGCAGCAGCAGTCATTTTTTCTCCTTAGTAGCTGGTGCAGCACTGTGTTTTTGACTTTTGGCCTGGGAATAGAATTGATAACAGCAATGGTTTAGTTATTGCTCAAATGTAGAGTCTAACCAAGGACTTTCTGAGCCTCATGCTCTGCCAGGGAGGAGGGGAGGCTGGGAGGAAGTAGGGACAGGACACCTGATGCAAACTGACCAAAGAGGTATTCCATACCACAGCACGTCATGGCCAGGATGTAACTGAGAGCTACCCGGAAGGGCGAATGCTTTGGGGGGTTGGAGGAGGTGTGGGTCAGTGCTCGCTCAGTCGGGCAGGGTGGGGTGAGTTATCTGTCTGTGAGTGAAGAGGTGCTGTATTCTCTTCCCTTGCTATTTCCTTTATCATTATTATTATTGGAGGTAGAAGTAGTGATTTGTGTTATACCTTAGTTACTAAACTGTTCCTATCTCAACCTGTGGGAGTTGCACTCTTTTGATTCTCCTCCCCATCCCTCCGGGAGTAGAGGGAGGGCAAAAAAAAGGGGGGTTGAGTGAATGAACGAGCTGCGTGGCTGGGTTTAAACCATGACAGTGTCATAACAACTTTTCAGAACCCAAGATGGGGAAGAATGGACTTGGAAGAAGTTTATTAATCCTATTAAACTAATCAAGTTTAATGAAAGAGAGTCTTAAAAGATAAAATAACAAGTTAACTGGAAAACATACATCTTAACATGTCAAAATTAATAAACTAATAGGGAAAAAAAAATTTTAACTACAGGAAAATAACAAAATACAGTACCAAAATTATCCATGATAATAAGTATCCTCTTGAGTTGCTCCAGTACTTTGGCTATTTTGAAGTTATATAATTGGCTTAATTAAAATCCAATTAAAATAGAAAAAGAGCAGCAGCACTTCCTTCTTCTGTCCTGCTATCATAATTTCTAATTAAGTATGACCAAGACTGATGCACCTTATGTAAAGTCTGTAGCTATCTCTATGTATTAGGCACGTGCAAGCATACATAACAGATTGGCCCCTTCTCAGGAGACCTAAATGGGGGAATATCTAGCTTGGGGGTGGTAAGTAGCAAAAGATAGGAACCCAGATGCTCAGCCTTTCAAAGACAGCAGATGGCCTTTTTACAAAAGCACAGCTTTATGTACTTAGAGACAATTTTTGGTAAGAGCTTAGTCACCAAACAGGTTAGTCAATGATGTGGAGTTTTCTCTTGGGCTTTGAAAATCTAACTCATTTTGCATGTTTGTAAGCATGAGACGTTGTGTGATTGCATTAGCTTAAAAAAAAAAAAAAAAAAAAGTAACTCTTTCTGCTGTGTAAAGATAAAATCATTTCTGAGAACAGGACACTTTTCTGCAGATCTTTTCCCACTTCATTTCTATGAAGCCAATTGGGAGGACAGTTCTTTACTGTGATTTTTAAAAATTGCTCACTTACACATTTGCATAACCTAAACAGTTTGAAAGAGCTTAAATTCTGTGTGAGTGTAGGTTTGGATGCGCAGAGATCACCATCATCTTTCATCTATCAGGAATTCTTTCCCTCTGGATGCTTGAAGAGCAAAGAAACAAAAAAAAAAAAAGAATGAAGCAGGATCCCTCTTCTGTTCACAGTAATCATCCCACTTCTGTTTCCTTTATCAGTAAATTCGTTCTGTCAGCATGAATGAATGTACTGAGGCATGAGAGAAATATGTTTTTATTGCATTCATTCTGAATATACAAGGTTTCTGGCGCAACATGACTTTTGAGTGACATACAATAAATACAATAAATACTACTTAACCTAAAAAGACATTTGCAGATGCTGAATCTTAGTCATTTTCAGCATTGAAATATTTAGTCCATGAATGAGGATCTAAAACCCGTCTAGGCAATGAAAGATTTTAATTTCTGTATGATAAAATTCAAATTTCACCTAACTTAAATACAGGCTAGTCTTATAGTGGACTCTCCTATGTCTAGAGGCACTGCTGAGAAAGGAAGTCCAGTTGCCACTTCCATCTCCTGCTCATTTGGCGGTATTGACACAGACTGAAATGTAAAACTGGGGAAAGAGTTTTAGTCTCAACTCCTATTGTAAAAATTCCTTCTAGTAATCCAAGTAAAATACCTAATAAGATAAAGAAGGCCTTGACACATTAAATTACAGCAAATGAGACTGGGTACTTCAGCAGAAGATCAGGGTGCCACAGAGTATAAAGAAGTCTGCCCATTAAAAGGTTCATGCTTTCCTATGAAAAAAATGTAATTGTCCCGACATTTTCATTTGCTATGCAATGCTAAAACCTTGACTCTCTGTAGTGGATTGACCCTGGCTGGACACCAGGTGCCTACCAAGACACTCTGTCACTCCCCTCCTCATATGGAGAATATGGAGAAAAAATATTATGAAAGGCTCATAGGCTGAGAAAAGGACAGGGAGAGGTCACTCACCAACTACCATCACAGTCAAAACAGACTCAGCTTGAGTAAAATTTATTTGTTATTAATCAAATCAGAATGTAAAAATGAGAAATTAAGCCAAATCTTAACATCTTCCTGCCACCCCTCTTTTCTTCCCAGGCTCAAATTCACTCCTGAGTTATCTACCTCCTCACAACAGCACAAGGGGATAGGGAATGGGAGTTATGGTCAGTTCATCACACGGCATCTCTGCTGCTCCTTCCTCCTCAGAAGAGAACTCCTCATGCTCTTCCCCTACTCCAGTGTGGGTCTCTTCCTTCCTCACCTGGGGTGCAGTCCTTCAACAACAGGCTGCTCCAGCATGGGCTCTCCATGGAGACACAAGTCCTGCAGCAAACCTGCTCCAACATGGGCTTCACACAGTGTCACAGTCTCCTTCAGGCATCCCCTGCTCCAGCAGGAAAAGTATGCGGTTTTCTTTAAGGCAGTAAATGCTGAGATTGTGTGATAGAAAAATGTTATGGAATATATTTGTGGGTGAGGAAAGGGGAAGCAGCTCTTTCTCTGTTTGCACATATTTCTATCATCATTTAATTCTTTTCTTGGAAATCAATAACTCATAACTGATGGCAGCAGGAAGGTAGTTGTTGTTGTCCTTTTTCTCTTTATCCTTCATGTAGAGTTGCTGAATATTTGCTTGTCAACACTGGTAGTGAAATGCATTGTTCAAAAGCAATGCAGAAAGAAAATATATCTTAAAGCAAAATCCAAAACTTAAATTAAAAAAAACCAAAGGTGTTGCAGCATAGTGTTTCCCAGTGTACTCATAGTCTCAGCAAATACTATATGTGATTTCTCTAAGAAAAAACTCTGCATTCAGTTCTCTATGGGTACATAAGAAATTTGTGTTTGCTGTAGAAAACCCCCCACAGTATTTCTATTATAAATATGCATGCAAGGTCTATCTAATACTTTCTCATTAGTCTATACAGGATCTGTAAGTGGTGTGCATTCCCTCAAGCTTGTGTGGCCCGAAGCTGTCTGAAGCAGATCTGTGGAGTGGTAAAGCCTGTTAAAGCATCTGTTATCTGTACCAGAGGGCTGGAATTTCAGGGGATATGAAAGATCACAGATACTCTCTGTCATTCTGGAAAAAAAGCAGTGAATGTCCCCAGAATGTGCAGAACTTACCTGGAGACAGCAAAATATAATAGCTATTTCAAAGCACATGGGACATTTTTGGATGAACTCGCTTTGAGGTACCATAGTAAGGGGGAGAGAGGTGGCAAATAGTGAGAGGAAATGTATATGTCTTTGAGTAATACAGTTATATCTGTAAAATAGCTAAATCCAATTCAGAGTAAGAAAACAGCTAACGGGCTGAAGCTGGTGGCGAATTTCGGAGGTGTTTTGTTCAGGATGTTTTCCAGCTGTTGTTTGCCAGCTGAGTAGCAAAGAACACCTGGGAGGGATTTCATGACTTCTGTTCGCTATTCTGTTTTCAATTTAAACTTACCATTTGTGGATTGTTTGTTACACTAGTCTACAACAAGAAGGTGTTTCAACTAAGTTTCTTATTTCATGATTTCATTCTTGTTCTTTGACAATAGTCACCCTTCATTGCCCCTAACAAGTTCAAATGACTCAAATGATCTCACAATCTACAGTGCCTTTGTAAGTGCACAGCAGAGTCTCAGATCACTTTTGCTCATCAGAAGTGTCTCTTCCGTACTACTGAGCTTAATTAATACAGAATTTAAGAAAACCTGTCAACTGAACAGAACAAGAACCTAAAGATTAGTAGAACAGTCCATTAGAAATAGAGAAAACAAGAAGTGTGACAGACCTGTGAAAGTCAAATGTGTGCCGCAAAAGTACAGCTACAGATTGCAGCAATATATATTTAGCTTTTCATAATGAAAAAGGTAAGAAAGGAACCTTTCGTAGCCATTTCTGTATTTGCTGATTACATATATGTGCAACTAAAACAATATTAATTGTGTAAAAGGATTTAGTAGTTGTCTTTTATTCTCAGTAGGCTAGAACCATAGCTGTTAATTTCTTTCCTTCATGCACTGAATTTTTATGAAATCTTCCAAGCTCTTTTCAGACTGCAATAGCCTCTTAACTGTGATTTAATATGGTCTGAAATCAAACACTGTATTCATATAAAAGGGTTTGGGCACAGTTACATTTAAATCCTATTGCACAAGAGTAGCAAAAGAATCTCTAACATATATAAACTGGAAAGGCGGATTTCCCCAGCTGGAAATCTGAACTAGTGTCATATGTAGGAATGTACTAAGCCATGGAAAACTGAACAGAAAATTGTCACAGAGAAGTTCTCTTGCTAGAAATATTAAGAATAATATTTGATGTTTTTTGGACAAAATTATTTAAGCTTTGGAGCTTTTAAAAAATAAAAATCCCATATTGGCCAAACTTCAAGGATTAAACCAACAAATATGTATTAAAGCATGTATACTGTAATCTTATCAGGTCAGATGTTATTATTGATGTTATTTGTTATTATTCTTATTACAGCAATTTCTGGGAAACCTGTCAAAAGTGAGGTGACACTGTGTCAGGCATTGTTTAAATGTATAGAATGACATGACCTTGCCCTGAGAACTTTCACAATCTAATTTTTTTGAGGTTCAACAAATGGATGCAATCACTAAGGAAGTAAGAGGAGAGCAACAAAAAGAATGCTACTGGACAGCCATCATACAATATTTGAATTATTTTTTTGCCTGTAGGCAGGGTTATGTTTTTGTAAAACACTAATTTATGTGAGTTTATGATGATATTTGATTATCTGTGACCTGCCTGCTATGCCATGTGTTTTCTTTATCTCTGTGGTACCTGCTGTTTTTATTTTACCTTTCAGAAGCTGCCACACAGCAAGAAAAACCGTGGTATCTCATTTTATAAATCTAAAATACTTTCTGGAAAAAAGAATTCACCCAAGAAAAGTGGAATTTTGTTTGTTTACAAAAAGGAGATATGTAAGAAATACTAAGATCTGTATGAAGGAAGTCTGAATGAAAATGTGGGTGTGTAAGCATGAGAAGGTGTTGTGGTTTAAACCCAGTTTCTACTCCCCCCCTCCTCTTTCTTTCCCCCTCGTCTTTCTTTTCCTTCCCCTCCCCCCCACTTTCTTCCCACTCCCAGAGGATTGGGGAGGAGAATCGAAGGAATGTAACTCCCATGGGTTGAGATAAGAACAGCCCAGTAACTAAGGTATAACACAAATCACTACTGCTACCA
>JBCJKH010018540.1:14135-27820 GCA_039877255.1 Loriculus beryllinus | reverse complement strand
AGTAACTAAGGTATAACACAAATCACTACTGCTACCACCAATAATAATAATGATAAGAAAAATAACAAGGGAAGAAAATACGATACCACCCGCTGAAAACGAGCCGGAAACAGGAAGTGTGTCCCCTTCAAGGTCCCCCTGAGTTACATCCTGGGCATGACGTGCTGTGGTCTGGAATACCTCTTTGGTTAGTTTGAGTCAGGTGTCCTGTCTCTGCTTCCTCCTGGCTTCCCCTCCTCCCTGACAGAGCATGAGACTCACAAAGTCCATGGTCAAAGTAAATATCAATATTATCAGCATTGTTCCCAGGCTGAGTCAAAACACAGCTACACCAGCTACCAAAAAGGAGAAAAAAACCCAACTGCCACTGCTGAACCCAGGACAGAAGGAAAGCAAAACAAAGGCTGTCCTAGGTTCAACTATAGAAGTCATTTTTCTCTTTCTTGGTAGCTGGTACAGTGCTGTGTTTTTGACTTTCAGCCTGGGAACAATACTGATAACACCAATGTTTTTAGTTGCTGCTCAGTAATGTTTACCCTGACCAAGGACTTTCTGAGTTTCATGCTTTGCCGAGAAGGAGGGAAGCTGGGAGGAAGCAGGGGCAGGACACCTGACCCAAACTAGCCAAAAAGGTATTCCATGCCACAGCACGTCATGCCCACTATATAAACTGGGACAATTACTTGGAAGGGCTAGATCACAGCTCAGGTCAGGCTGGATATCGGTCGGTGGGTGGTGAGCGGTTGTGTTCTCTTCCCTTGTTATTTCCTTTATCATTATTGCTATTTGTGGTAGCAGTAGTGATTTTGTGTTATACCTCAGTTATTGGACTGTTCTTATCTCGACCTGTGGGAATCACATTCTTTCGATTCTCCTCCCCATGTCTCTGGGAGCTGGGGGAGGAAGGGTAGGGGGAAGGAGCTGCATGGGTCTGGGTTGGCAGCTGGGCTTAAACCATGACAAAAGGCTTAAAGAATTTCTGGATAACAAGGTACGCTCTTCTCAGGACACTGCTTTCATTAGAAAAATTGAGGAATATATTCTTGATATCAAAAGCAAAAGTCTTGTGGTCTGAGAAGCAAACAATTCATCAGCAAAAAAGCCAGTGCCCTGGCACGGACAGGGTGGCAGCAGGGATGCAGCACAACACATACATCACTGCTTTCCCTGTTCACTTGCCAGGAAAACAGGAAAGAGACACGTTTCACACATATACCAAAAGATTAAGCTTAAGATTTGAGGTGATTGAAGTAAGTGAGATTTGAAGTGAAGATCTACCCCAAAATGACCGATGATTCCTGATGGAGAAGAAAGATCTGTCTGAAGACTTATTTGTCATTGTCAAATTCTTGTTTGTCTGGAGGAGCTCTAGAGATGCAGAGCATCTCATGCACTTGGGTTGCACACAAGTGGTTTTGGTCAGAATACTAGGACACACATATGCTGCTTCTTTTAAGTGTGTGAGTGAAAGAATGTGGAAACATGAAATCAACTTGCTCTTGCTTTAGAAACTTTAGCATCTTTCCATGCCATAAGATCTTGCATTGACCTTTATTATGCTAATAACACTAGAAAGCAATTGCCAATACAGTAACTAAAATCAACACCAACAAAACACTTGATGTGTGCTCTGACAGCTGAAAATTGTATAAGCATAGAAACAAATTTTGTAGTAGTCCTCAAAGAAAAGACTGGTTACCAAGTGGATTTCAAGGGGAGCCTATTCTTGTAAAGATAGCTGTAACAAATTTTAATATCGAGTTTCCAATCCTTTGAATTGCCCTGGGTATTACTGAACAAACATATTGCATTATTTTCAGTAATATGCTAGGGGAAAACAGATAATTTTATAATATCTACAGTGAATTGTACACATATATGAAATTGCATTGCACATGAACTATGACAAGCAGTTTGTTCAAAAGCAGTTGAGAAATAAAATATATTATATGGTTTCTATATGAGAAAAAAAAAAAAAAAAGCAAACAAACTACTGTAATGTTTTTGAACCTGTTAAAGCTCAAGAACTGCAGCATTTTCCCCTGACCTCGTAGACCTGAAGCCCACTGCATGAAGTATTGCTCTATCTCATAAGAGGTCACTGCCCTTGTATCAACTTTATACTGCTCAAGATTGAGGGCTGTTAGGCTTACTTGGTCTGATCTTGTATTGGCTTGTGTTGTGGTATAACTCCACCTGGCAGCTAAGCACCATGCAGATGCTAGCTCACTGTGGTGGGATGGGGGGGAGAATCAGAAGAGTAAAAGTGAAAATTCATGGCTTCAGATAAAGACAGTTTAACAAACAAAGCAAACCAAGGAATGAATTCACCACTTCCCATCAGCAGGCAGGTGTTCAGCCATCTCCAGGAAAGCAGGGCTCCATTATATGTAATGGTGACTAGGAAGACAAACACTATCACTCTCATGTTTGTCCTCCACTTCCTTCTTCCCCCATCTGAGTGTGATGCCATATGGTGCGGAATATCCTTCTGGTCAGCTGGGGTCAACTTTCCCAGCTGTTTCCCCTCCCAACTACTTGTGCACCCCAAGCCTCCTTGCTGATGAAGTGAGATGGGAGGCAAAAAAGGCCTCTATGCTGTGTAAGTGCTGCTCAACAGTAAGGAAAACATCCTGGTGTTATTGACACTAATTCCAACACAAACCCAAAACACAGCCCTGTGCTATGAAGAAAATGAGCTCTATCAGAGCCAAAATCAGTACCAATTGTCTGGAGCTTTGTTTTGGCTTATCTTGTTTTCAAATGGCCAGGTGGCTATGCCTGATTTGTTTTACTTTTGCTCATCTTTCTAGAGTAAAACCACATTTTCTCTATAGAACATAGTAAAAGTAATTATTCTGCACATAATAAAATATTTATGCCCCTGTCTTAGTGAGGTACTGTAAAGGAATAGAGGCCTGGTATGATAGCAGAGATACTCAGACATACATATTTACCTAAGGTAGTGCAAGATATTTAAATCTTTAAAGCAAAATTTTTGACCCAATGTAATTAGCTATGATGTGGTCAACTCTAAATCAATTCTTTTCATGCCTGTTCTTGTCATAATTTTACTTGAAAACCTACCTTGAAACCTTTCATTTCTTTGATCTGATAGTTATTAAGGAAACTTTATTAAGCTTTTATTCAAGTCTAATATATTAACATGAAAAACATCAATAAAAGTGTCAAAAATATCAGCTGCAATATGTGAACATACTAGGGAATTTGATAAGAATATACTGGGCATGAATGAGTTATAAGCAACGCAGTTTCAGCCCTTCTCATTCACACTGAGGAAATGATTCTGGAAATAAGATAACATGTAAATGGTGTGATCGAAATCCTTCCCTTAATCAAAATCAAGCAAAAAAATAAGAAAACAAGTAAAATATAAAATGTTTTATAGACTTTCATGAAGCAGAAACTGCAAGAGCACCATGCTGGGTTTTTAGTCTTAAGAAAGCCTGAATGAAACAGTCTAACTACAAAAGGACTATCTCTGAGTGTTTCTCCATTTTCCATCTACACACAGAATGGTTTATTCCAGGCATCTGAAAAAAAAGTCTGGAAGAAGCAAACCTATAACATATTTTCAATTCCTACTTTCAAAGACTTTACAGCAACCTACCAGGCCCTTTACACTTGCCACACCTAAAACTGAAAATACTTCAACATATCATCAAACTTATAAACAATTCTTTCACATGACACCTACTTTTAAAAAACTGCTGTGGGGAATAAGGAAATGTGAAGACAAGAGAGTGAACTGAGAAGATGAGAAAAAATCAGATGGAACAGTAAAACAGATAATGTCATGTGTTCATACAAACTAAAGTCTTTAACCCCATTGGTAAGTGACAACAGGGGTACTTGGAATTAAACTCTTCTCTGAAAATTTCCACAAAAAATTTATTTTGCAAGGTGCAGTCCACCTACAGCTTGGTAGCCACTACATGCGTCCTAGACTCACAAATGTGGAGCGCTGACAGCTTGATTACTTTCAGCTTACAGCAGCACTCCTCACCTGTATGCTGCTTCCTGCTGTGCCCCAACACTGGCAGTGAAACCTCTGCCCCTTCTCGTTGATATCTGTGGTGAAAGACGGTAAAAGTACTGGGGCAAGATATTTTCTTAGGGAATGAGAAATGGCAAGCTTGAACAGGTGAGTGTAGCCCAGAGCTACTGTGAGGACTCAAGGACACCATCTCTCAGCCAGCTGGGAAGTGACAAGTTCATAAACCAAGAGGAGACCAGGATTCTGGTCCATCAAGATAAGAGGACTGCATCTGGAATGCATGCGTGCATGCAAGGGGAAATGGGCTACATGACATTCAAAAGTAGGAAGAGGGGGTCTACAAGTCCTTCAGTTTTCCTACTCAGGACATTAGTACTGGTACTTTTAGTTACAGAAAACTAGATGAGGAAAACCCCTTACATGTACTGACATCCTAATCTGAACTGGAAGCCAGCTGTTCGGTGCACTGCCCACAGCTATATTTAGTCCAGGGCTTTGTTGTACCAAGTCTTCCTGAACCAATTAAACTTGACATTTCGCACACTCTCTAATTAAGATGCAAATGAAGGGATGAATTATGTAAAATAACAATTAAGAAAAAAACCCAAACCGATTATGTAGGTTAATTAAGAGGAAAACATACCTAGACCCCAAGTTTACTGTTAAGTGGATTTTAAACACAACCTGCCAACACAGCTGAATATGGAGTCTGAACACAATATGGTGCTTTGGTAGAAAGGCCCTTCATTTATAGCAAATGTTGGGAGGTTCCCAGGAGAGTGCTTCTATAATTGTTCATCTGCATTTGGAAGTTTGAGATAAATTCATTAAGAACTATGAATTTTCTATTCCTGCTCTTAAAATTCTGCTTCATTCTTTAAACACATGCAATACTATGCCTCAGACTGTCTACAGATTTGTAGTAGAATGATGCGTTTATAATAATTTTAGTGCTTGTAGCTTCAGTGTATCCATCCCACCTGCAATTTTTAATGCTAGTAATCAAAGCTGAGCTACTGGACACTTGAGAGGCCAGTCTGTTCCTCAAAGCACTTACCTGATCCCTCCACCACAAGAGAAAATGTGAAAAAAGCAGCCCAAAGGAAAGCAGGTACAATAGAATGACCTTACCTGTAGATAAACACTGGTGGGAAAGAAAAGGTGGTGTAAAGGTTTGTGTTCAAAACTCTGAGAAGAATCAGGCAAAAATAAAGTTCATGTGAAATGCTTTGTCAGCCTGTTTTCAAGGTAGTGTTTCCTTGTCTTTGAAGCAATCCATTTATAAGCACTGTGTCACTTTTAATTTTTAAACGTACATTTGGAGTAATAATGATGTTCCTGATGTGCTTTTTTAAGCAAATGCAATTAGACCTTTTAAAATGAGTTGCAACAAAACCAGCCCTCCAGAAAGCATACAAATGTACTTCCACCTTTCATTTTCTGGGCATAAGATGATGGCAATCTTAAAAGGGATTAGTCAAGGCAGGAAAAAGAGTACAGGCTGCAGAGGACTTTGAAAAAGAGTGCAGGATTACAGGAGGAAAGATCTGAGAAAATGTTCCAGCACTGCAGCCTGTGCGAATGTTAGCTTTAGTTTCAGAAACTCCATTCATAGACTATCAGCTGAAGAGTCATTTTATGTGCTTTTATGAATTATATAAAAAGAAGTGAGACAAGATCGTTGTTAAAATATCTGATTTAGAGTTTGATTCTTAGTATTACTTCATATTTCCTGTATAAAATGGACAACTAATTCCAACCCAGATTTTTAAAGCAAGTTAACGCTTGGCTGTGTTAATGCACAGACAGGTGCTTTTGAAAACACAAAAACACCATCTGCATCTTTAGGTTGCTAAATGCTTGAAAATCTGGCTCTCTATTTCACCGAGCTACAGAGCCATCTGTAAAATAGGGAAATAATCAGGTTCCCTTTTTCCTAGCTTTTGTCCATGTAGATCTGTTCTTTCATTAGACTGGCCTTCTCAATATGTAAGTCTCTATTATAAGAGATGTTTTATTTATTTGGAGCATTTAATCACTACAGAGAAAAAAAAATATATTTTCAGTGAGGATTCACAGAGAAAAAATGACTATTACTTCACCCCCTTGTAGGAATATATTGTATAAGAAAGGCAAAAGCACTGTGAAGTGAAGCTTCTTGCATATAAAAAAAGAAAAAAGAAAAAAAAAAAAAAAAGAAGAAAGAATTGCATTACTCTAATCTACTCGGTTCTGGAATTGCTGCTTCATCCCAAACTCTGAAAACAAACAGAAGGAGAGTATGTCATGGGAGAATAGGGCCATAATTAATATCAATAAGTTTTATATTCTACACTACTTAGACAAGTACTTCAGTCCCTACTGAGCAAATAACTCCTTTAGCAAGGAAACAGGAAGAGTTCTTAAAAATGGGGAAAGTTATTACCTAGCTTTCCATCTGCTTAGTTTAATAAGCAGAATTTCTTTAAATAACTTCTTCTATGCCTCTTTTTCCCCACAGTAAGAACCTAGACCAAACAGCTGCCATCTTTTCTCACGTTTGGAAACAGCACTCTCAACAATCATATAGTTTCTGTGAAGCCGAGCCATCATCATCATATCTAAATCCTCTTCATTGTGATCAGACTAAAAATTTACAAACAGTATCAAGGAGTCTCCATGGGCATTGATTTACTGGAATAACTGCACAATACAAAATATGTAGGAAAACCCACCTGAACAGGGAAGGAAGTGAAAGCCCTAATTCCTTGAGAAAATTCTGACAAGATACTGATAATATTCTGAGGGGGGTGCATTTTGTATCTGGAGTTGTTTTTGTTGTTTGCCTTTTAATGGTTGTTGTTGATGCATTTTTACCCACTTATTGTGTTTAGAGGCAGGGAGGGTATGAAAAATAAGGCCAGTTGTTAATAGCATGATAATCAACCGTATCTGAATGATATAATAGGATGACTGAAATTTGCAAAAAGAAAAAAAAGTAGTTTTCCCACATCTTTGGAGATAAGAAAACTACATGCTCAGGCAGGTGATAAAGGGGCCTGATATATTGAGAAGTCTTTTTTTAGGCAGAAGCTACAGCATAATGCAGCTTGAATGGAGATAATATTAACTTCCTATTCCTACACTAAGGTGAATGTAAATATTAGCTGAAGAAATTAATCACTTAAACTAACAAACGCATTTGATACAAAAATAAGTGTGTAAAATGCTCCTCAATTTAGGTCATTTATAACTATGAGAGGAGTCATGTTCCAGAACATCCTCCTAGTAGATTTCAGGATAGTCTTTGAGTAAATTTAATTAGGGATGCCACTCGTCTTCATGAGGAGAAAACTAGATTCAGTGATCCACAGTGCTGCTCCTGCCCCAGGCCCTGTGTGCTCTGGTGTGTTGGACTCCATAGTGTGTTCTGACTAAATTTTAAAAAACACTCAATAACAGTCAGAAAATTGCAGTAGGAAGTCACTTGGTGTTTTCCATTTTTCTTAGGTCTGTTTTTTCTTACACTGTGCAATATGAAAAAAAAATGGCTTTGCAAATTATTTTACGAAGCTTTTTTTCATTTGTTTCAGCCATTATATGCTACTAGATGATAAACTAGAACTCCTGGAGGTTTGGAGCATAAAGCAGAGTTTTTACCTGAACTTCAGTTAGCAGAATTCATCCCAGATTTGAAGTTATCAGATGTACCAAGCAAATCGCCACTGGACACAGATATAAGTTGGTGCAGTGTGCTTAAGATCACAGATTAGTTGCTGGACAATTCACAAATACAAACCATAGAACCTCTACATGTAGCAACCAGCTTTCTCAACAGACTGGCCTTTCTGAGCATCCATGAGTAGCTACATAAGCAGGACAGGAGCAAAAGCAAAGATTTGCAAGTTTTCTAGTAATATAATAGCAAGGACTCTTGAGCACAGTACAACTTTCCTCTGCTGTTACTGCTAGGAAAACGATGGCATGAATTTTGTAAGTTGAAATCCAGCAGTGAAAGTGGGAGGTACTACCCCAACAGGCTCATGCAGTGTGAAGCCCTCTTTATCAACCACCACCACATTCTGTTGAAGAAACATTTCACCTTCTCAGATTTCAAAACATTTCTGGCATCAGAGGTGTATAATTTTGCTATTATGCATCCAAACATAAATTATGGAAACAGGACTCTGGTTTTCTTGCTTTTCTTGCTTGTTTGTTGTTTTACTTATTTTAAAGGAGAAAAAGAAATGTGGATATTTTCCCAGGAAATAGGATGTTTCTTCATTAGAGACTTGTCAGTAGATATGGGCTTCAGTAATTTGAGCAACAAATTGTGTGCAGTTTGATGATGTGGGAATAAATTCCCTGTATCTGTGGATGACAGCTGAGGAGCACAGAAACAGTTATAGCCGTAGGATTTCTTATCAAAATACCACTTCCTAGCACCCAGTTTCTGGATTTCATATTTCTCCATTCCCGATTAAATCCTCTCCCAGCTTCTAAGAATGTGTACTGCTGGCAGCTATTGTCTGTTCATGTTCTAGTTTTCTCTACATCTAATATGGTAGCATTAGACAAATTCAGCTGCTCTGAAAAGTTGATGAAAACAAATACAGATTCCTTACATCTTTCCACAAGCCTGAAAAACCTCTCACTGCAGTGCAGGAATTCCATACAAACTGCCTTCAATGCATCACTTTTTACCAGTGAAAGTTCAAAAATATTCAAAATGCAAGAATATTTAGTGCCTGGAAAGGAGAAATTCTGCTGAAAGCCAGAAACTGAATTTCTGGAAAAGCCATGAGAGAATGAACTCTGATCCACAAGGTTTTTCCAAAGAGACATTAAGTGAGAAGACAATATGATTTGCTTTAAACACACAATCTCTTTACAGAAGTGATTTCTTCATACTGATTTCCAGTAATACATATAAATATATATAATTAAAAGAAAATTAATAGCTTATATTTGTAGAGATTAATATTTGGCATTCCATGAGAGTTTAGTACATTGGCATTTTACTTTATTCATTACCAGTGGTACGTCAGACACTCTAGGAAGCTATCTTTCCTCTGTGGCTTTACTATTGCTTTAATTACAGCTGAAGCAGCATGGCTTCTGACTACGAAGAAGAGGATGACTGCACTAGTAAATCCATTCAGAGCCAACCCAGGGCCTTACACTGTGCTGTAATTACACATAAATGATGTCACCATTCTTCAGACATTTCTTCTTGCTAATATTCTTCATAAATATAATCAAATATTAGGTTTGTTTTTTTCAAAAACATAAGAAAAAAGATTTAACAGAAGAGAACAAGATTCTGTGTGATTAAATTTGGCACAAGAAGAGAAAATTTTTCCCAATAACAGCAGGGATTCTCAGGTTTGTGGAAATCTTTTGGCCTGGAATTTTAATAGTTGTTAAGTGACTTATGTCCTCGGTGTCTGCAGATATTCACTGACTGTTAGCACTTTAATAAAATTGTTAGCTTCAAAGGCCTGGTTTATTTCTCAGCTTCCTGCAGTCTGACAGTAGTGATGACACACTCCATGCAATTAACTCCAAGACCAAATTTGAGTATACAGTGTGCACAGAAAGACTATACTAAAAGAATAGCAAAAGATAAGAAATAACAGAATTAAGGCTATATGTTCAAGATTTTACTCAGGCTTTCCTCCTTCTCTGACACAAGTATTATTAATGTAGTTAAGACTCTATTAGTCTGTATGATGCTGATGTGATGTGGTGAACTCTGAGCTACTGAATAATGGGCTCTATTTTGCTTTTGTCATAGGACACTGCCTTATTCAGGGCACATAGGCCTTCAATGATTAATTGAGACTGCTCAGTGAAGAAGGTTATTATATAGGTTATAACCTTATTCTGTAGGTTCCTGGTATATGCAGTTCTTTACCTCTTCCTTTCAAGAAGGTTCTCAAGTATGAGAACCTACAGTTCTTTGTCATAGTTTTGTTTTTCGTGTGAGCAAATATAGAAGCATTCTTGGCTTTTTGAATAAGGAAATAAAAACTAAAAACTGCAATGGAAAGGCTTACTTTAGGAAAAACAAACAAACACACAAAAGTAAAACAAAAAAAACTACAACAACAAAAATACCATAGTGAAAGGAAGTTCAAAGCCACATTGAAATGGAGAGAAGTTTGTGCTGGAGGTGTCTAATGAATCCACAGATAAAGTCCGGTGATAGTGAAACCAACCAGAAGATCAGTCCCCATAATGAAAAGTCAGAAATTTGTAACACCTCTAGTGCAGTGTAAGGCCAAGGACACTTTGCTAGTGCGATGTAACAGTTGTCTATTTTCAGTATATCATTGCTGCATGACAAGAGCAACAGCAGCTTGCTGTGTTTAGTATCACAGCATTACTGTGAGGCAGGACAATGATTTGCTTCTGTTATACAGCGTATATCAAAAGAATATTAAACATCAAATTAAGATAACATATTCATAATGGTCACCTTAACCTAGTCACATCAACCTAGAAAAATATGACAGATATTACAGACAAAGGCAACTCAGCAGGACGTTTGGGCCCATGTGAATGTCTTCAGAACTAGTCAGTTCCCACATATTTCTAGATTGTGAAAAGCCCATTAACTTAACACATTCACCTGATTTTTTTCTAGAAATACAGTTTATACAAAATATTTTACATTTTTCTACCACTTAAATATATTTATTGAATTCAAATTTACCCATATATAACCAGTGCCAGAAAGTGAACAGTGTAAAGAACTGATTCAGTGTCAGAAGGTCAGAAAGTGAATGACACTTTCCAATTAATCTTTCAAAATTCTGTTGTGTGAAGTCTTTCATTTCCACAGATGAATATAGCTGGGGGGATACTGCTTGGTACAAAAAAATACATCTAAAGAACCCACTTCCTATTAGTATATCAAGCGGATTTGGAGTATCAGTATTCACATTCCCAAATGCTGAAAAACGGAAAGAAATCACAATGTAAGTATTTCAATGTATCTCAGTCAGCTTTTGATTGACAAAGTTATGCAACATGAGAGAGAATGTGAACGTGAACTAAAGCACGTGCTTCAAAAACCTTTCCCATACCTTACCTTTTTTTATTTTTTTTTAATTTGCTGTACACCCTTAAGCCTGGCTTTCCTAATCAAAACGTAAGAAAGATTTAATAAAAGCTGCAGCTGAACAGAACAAAATTACAGCATGCTCTAATATCACAAACGTAATTAACTTTGAATTATGTGAATTAACTGTGCCTGACAAATTATCATTCAGCTCTGAAATTAAATTCTTTCATAACATTAGATTTGTTTGTTAAGCTGAAGTAGGCAAAAGTAGCATTTAATAAAGTAATGACAATGCTTTGCTAAAAATGCTTTTGAAACGTATATAGATTTATATAACATAAATCATGGAAGTGTTATTATTAGCTCATTTGCAAATACTCTGTATTGCTGGATCTGCATAATAATACCACTGAAAAGTTTTGTGTCACTACAGGTTACTCTTTGTCTATTGGAACATCTTTTTCTGATTACCTCTTCAGGTTGGTCTGGTAATATCACTGTTTAGCTATGCATGCAAGGTACAGCATAAATATGTTCAACACAACACAGCACTCTTGAAGTGCTCATCATCTAAAATAGCTGGGCAACTTTCTACTATTTCAGAACTATTTCTAACTATACTTCATTGAATTTTAGTCCCACAGTGGTTGGCTACACAATTTTTCACCTTCTCCCTTCAGATTGACAGTTTGATTGATGATTATCATGTTCTCTTCTTTCACTGAACTGATACTCATGAGAGATAAACTTTATAGTGCTTTGGTAACTTAGAACGTAGAAGGATGAAACCAAGACAAAAAACAGTGTAAGAATTCTAATATACCTTCTGCAGGTGTCTAATAAGCCTTCTAGTTTTACTTATGTCTTAGGTTCAGTGTTTTTTACCCATGCTCGTCAGCATTATTTTTATACAAATAGAATATATACCCTTCACATTACGTACCCTCTTCCACTCATTTCTAGACTGAGACACAGAACATCATCAGTGTTGTTCTCAGGCTAAATTCAAAACCATAGCACTGCACCAGCTGCAAGGAAGGACAAAAATGACTGCTACAGCTGAACCTAGAACAGCTTAGTAAACCTAACACAAATTTAACCCAGGTGTTTTTCTCTTAAGCTAAGGAGACATGAAAGGTAGCAAGAGTTTCAGAGTAAGATTTTCCATATTCATTCAGCAGCAGTCTTGTAGAAAGAACACAGGTGGATGAGCAGAAAAAGTTAATTGGTGGCGTTACAAATGTAATACTTCTTCGCTGTGAAAGAGTTTATGAGACCAAACTCAAATTAGTAAATTTCTTATTCTGACAGACTGGTATCTGCAGTAAATGCTTACAAAACAATTTCTGACAGCTACACTAACACATCCTTCTCCCACATGTATGATAGCTCCTTTAAGCCCCTCATTTCTGACTAATCTCACTACTTGCAATTTTGTAGTTAAGGGAGACTTCCAGGAAAGAGTCTGTCTGGAGCTGCACTGTTCTCAGAAGAGCTTTGTTTCTGAGGTGTGTATTGAAAAGCTCCTTTTTGGATGTTTTCTGCATTAACTAGTAAAGGATAAGGGCAAGAACAAGCATTGCCTGTGTTTTCTCCACCAGTGACACATTCAGGCAGGAATGGAAGGGGACATTTTGCACATTGCTATTGCTCAGTAGCATGGGAAGGAGTTAACAGCTTCCTGAGGCTGTATCCCACAGAGTATCCCAAAGGGAACTGCCATGAGAGCATTTGCAGTTAATATCTGTCAAGTGGGGCAACATGCAGATAGAGTGCCTTCTGTTACAGTACTTTGTGCAGAACTGTAAATCTGTTACAGCTTCAACACCACAGATATACATTTCCAAGCATTATGTAGAAGAGCTGTTCTTATGGACCAACAATGAAAACCTGTCTATGCTTTTCATTTAAGGATTTTGGCTCAATGATTTCTTTTCAGGGTGGAGTAGTGAGCATGGAAAGCTACTGTGAAGTTTAGGAGTGAAAGAACTAAAAATTTGCTACCAGTTTTTCCTTCCATCAAACCCTTAGAGGGTCTTTCATATCTTTTGGTTTATTCTTTTCTAGTAGAATATTGCTTAAGATGATCAACCTAAGGAATTTGCCTTAATCAAGAAAGAGCCTAGGGAAAGAAATAGGGGAGGAACTTTTGCTAACGATTGTAAAAAGATTTCAACAAGTATACTTTTGAAAAAAGCCAACCAACTAATCAACCCTTAAGAAGCTGTTTTGGAACATATGGAACAGTGAAGTCTGAGATACACAGCAGAAGAATGACCTAATTCTACCGATTCAGATTTCCATTTTCAGAATTTAATGGGCTGACTAAAACATGTTCACCAGTATTCTATATTATGGAATGTATTAGTCATAAATTGGAGTGTAATATCAAGAACTTAACTATTTCAATAGTTTCAAATACCAGAATTTCATGTGGGCAAACAGAAGTATATACGGCTTATCTAACTGACAATAATGTTGTGCCTTTTAAATTTTCACACTTGTTGGATCTTCCTGATATAAAGGACAGTTTATGTTCACAACAACATTTAAGGAAAATAACATGTATCTTGTTGCTGTTGTTGCTTCACTTCAAGTAGAACCCACCTAGAGTTAATG
>JBCJKH010018540.1:0-14048 GCA_039877255.1 Loriculus beryllinus | reverse complement strand
TGCTGAAAGTATTTTGAAAAACAGATAATATTCCAGCCTGAAATAGATCAGTGGATTAAAATTAATACTGATATAACCTTCTGTCTCAGAAAGAAAGAGAGAAAGGTGAATATCTAATCACAGGAACACTAATCCATGTTAATGTTGAAGGAAAACAATTATGGAGTATTTCAGAGCACAATAGTCAACAAAGAAGTATTTCCAAACTTCTAAATATGACATCCATTAACTGTTCAATAGGCTTTTTTTCCAAAAAGTTGATTACTGAACTATCTTAAATTGTAATATGAATTCACATAATGCACACTGATGTAATTCTTACTAAAGACATATTTCTAGTACGAATGTATAAATAATATGGATTTTTTTTACTAGCACAGGAATCCTTTGTTTTTTTCCTCTGCCATCTCATTTACTTCTTAATAAAATTTTACTGTCGCTGGCTAAAATCCAGACCTTCATAAAGTTCTAAATAAAGAGTATGAATTCACTGGGCTTCCATATTTAGCAAGAAATGTCTTAAAATCCTTGCTAAACTTGTCCCTCTAAAGCTAACTGCAGCCTTTCTTACAACTATTCCTTGGTACAGGACTGTCAAAAAATAGAATGTACACCTTCCTTTGCTTTTCTATTTTTTTTTTTTTGGATCATGTTGCCTATGCAAAGCTAAAACTAGAGTTGGGTGGGGAGATACTTTTAGGAATTCCTTCTCTAATCTCAACAGGGACTCATGAGGTGGTCAGGCAGTCATCAAGCCATTTAAAGTGAATACACTAACCAGAAATTGATTGTCCACAAGGAAGTCTTATTTACCTTTGGATCTTTTTTTTTTTTTTTTCCTCTTCAGGTTAAGAGCAACAGAGGTCATGAAAAGCTCAGTTTCCTTAAACATTTTTGGGATCAAATCACCCGATGTTCTCGGGTAGGCTAACTAATTACTATACTTTCTTTTGGGACTTTGATGTAGAAGTCTAAAAAGCAGGAAAACACAGTTCCGTGGCTATTCAAAATAGTAGGTGGCTCTGTAACACAAAATGTCTTTCTAGTCTCCTGAAATACAGGTCTCAACTGGTATAATGCACAGGTAAGTCATAGCACCTGTTTGAGGGTGGGAGTGTTAGGAGAATTGGAGTCAGCTCCTCTCCAAGCTAAATTATTCCAATTCTATGTCTATGATTTCCACACTTTACAGAAATACAACATCTGCCAGCAAATTCCAGACCCAGATTTAGTGGTAGTGTCTTACTTAGATACCAAATTGTGTACCGCAAGTCAATTTGCCTATTTTATGAGTCTTAAGAGGCAATAATGGAAGTAAATGATAAAAAATCCTCTAAATGACAGATTGACCTACTGCATACATGAGGAGCTAACTGAAAAGCTGAAACACTTTAGGTACTGCAATTGAGTTATTAATGGGCATATAGGAGACACTGAGAGACTTTGAGGAGTCTGTCACTTTGTTGAAAGTATACTGGAACATACACAAATACTAAGATCCAACGTGGATGAAGTTAGTTGACTTGGGCCTTTTGTGTCCACCTTATCTGAACAGTTTCACCCCAGTTCCAGAACTTTGCTATGAAGCCTGAATTTTAAGTTTTATTCTTACTGAAGAAGAACCAATCTATTCTTTCCAGTAATCTTCTCTGTCAATGAGAATGGCAATACCTCATTTTTCTTTTCTTATTTTTTTTTTTTTTTCAACTGAGATGAATTCTCTCTTCAGGACAGGGATGCTGACAAGATTAAGCCCATAAGCAAAGTAACAGTTCCTCCTTGGTCTGTTTTTGTCCTTTGATGACCAACAGTGGCATGATTTAGTGTGGGGTGTCCCTAATTATGGCAGGGGGGTTGGAACTAGGTGATCTTAACGTCCTTTCCAACCCTAACTATTCTATGATTCTATGAAATGACCACCAGAGCAGAAATAAAGTATGAACAGCTCAAGAATACTAGGTCAAGCGGAAGTACCCCAATTGCTCATGCCTAATCAGGATCAGAAAGAATTATTAATATAATTCTGAATCATTTGAAAGTTTCTAGTGAAAATTTAGGATCAACTTGATCTTGCAGCAGTGCTACAGATTTTCCTTCTTACTAAAAATGGTTCATCTGAAAGCTTTCATTCAGAGGTAGAAAGCATCTTCTAATTAATGAAATGCAGATCTTGCTAAGCAGGCACGTTAGACTTGCATCTCATTACTGAACAGCATTTTTAGACTATTTTCCTAGTAATATTCAGAGCAAAACAGTTCACAAAAATCAGGGTTCATTGACACAAATAAAGCAGTAGCAAATTTGAACTAGTAGTCTATTAAATAACAGCTAAACTCCAGCCAAGACAAATTTTAAATACTCTATTCTGAATAGAGCCTGTCACATATTTCTGGCTTTTTGTTCAATGATGGTTTATTTTTAAATGATCTTCCAAACAGTAATGAGGTTTATGTATGTCAGACCACAAAACAGAACAAAACACCATGTGCATATGCCATAATTACATAATTATTAGTATTATGCAAAACAGAAAAGCAGATGTCCTTTTTTTTCTCCTTTTTTTTTTTTTTTTTAAGAAGAATGCATTGCTGAAAGCAGCTAAGCTCACCTTGTCTGAAATGGGTAGGGGGCGTCTCCTGTATCACTGCTACCCATAGAGCACCGGTAAGGACTGCTCTATACAGTGGCTTAAAGGATACTTATCTAACCCTACCTATCTATGAGGTATCAAATCCCCAAATGTACAGAGAAAAAACAGTTCAAATCAAGGCAGTAAGTTCAGCATAAGTACATCATCGCAATAAGCACACATGCTGTTGAAGAAGCTCTGAAAATGCTCTAAGACTTAAGAAAAGCTGCAGTGGTATATACCTTAATAAAATTTTCTCCCACAACAAGCAATAAAATACAGTTAGGAAAAGTGTATAAGAATTGGGCATGGACTGAATAGCAGTACAGACATAACATCCTACTCTCTGGAAATCAAGAAAAACTTTATTTATTTCCCACCCTCAAAGTTTGTCAAAATCCCATTTTCAACACTGTTACTACAGTAGAAATCAGGCCTTCAACACCATGTTCCTTTCCTGTTTATGATGTCCCCACTCCCTCCTATGGATTCCCAAAATAGGACACCAGTTCCTCCTCTTCTCTTACCATGTATAAAAATACATACCACAATTTTGTATGACTTATACTTTGCCCTGCATCCCAAATCATACCCTGTCAGAGATAGCTTAGTTGTGGTGACTGGAGCACACACATCTTGCTACTTTCAAACAGCTCGTTTGTAAGCCTAAAGTGAATGGTGCACACTTCATGTTACTTACCTTAGTTATGACAGATCAAGTGATATCAAGTAACGCCATGAATGAGATGAAGAATAACTTAAGCTATTTATACTTTACTGAGTTAAGGGAATGTTGTGCATGTGAAGAATGAAAGCAAGTTCAGCAGAGATTCTTTACCTCCAGAAATCAAGGTTCCCGAGACGCACTATTGTTCTGCTGCCAGTAATTCTTCTAAGATGGCAAATTCATCATCGCCTCTCAGGTTAGTTCATAGAGTGGAGGGCCATTGAGAATCATTGCTCATTTTGCTTTAGTTCAATGCATAGATCTCACCTGCTTTGGAGTTCACTGTCTTTGGGAGTGCAGATTTTTTCTTAATTAAAAACTTAGAGTGTTATATTATAAAGAGTCAAATGTTGCCATTTTCATATTATTTTTGTGCTGTCATTCTGCAAAACACCATTCTGATGCCTGAACTTAAGCTCTATAATTGTTGCTCTCACACTCTAATTGTGCCTTGTCCCCTTACTGTTCCTATCCACTGCTTCTTTCCAAAATCTGTGCTCCTCCTTCACCCAGGCCTCAAAACCCCAGTAGTTTAAGTTGTTTGTTTGGTTGGAGTTTTTTTCCTGAGCATTTTCTCATATTTTCATAACAGTTCATCAGGGAATACCTGACATAGGAAATTAAACTCCTCCAAGACTATTGGCAGCTTGGTCTTAAATACTAAGTCTTCAGCAATCTTAAACATAGGAAGCCCTGCTTTTAGTGCATATTACTTCATCTCCTATTTCGCTTCTCACCTATTAGAGAATTTATAGAGTTGTTTCTTTTTTTTTCTTCTTAGATGTAGTTATACAGATTTGCAATATAAGTGAGTAAATACCCTACACCACAGCTGGTATAAACCCAAAATATCTCACTGATGGTAGTGTAGCTGTTCCCACTAGTACAAAGTGAGACACACATTACTGATTTTCTAATTGTATCATAGACCTGAGAGATTAAATCAAAAAATCTATATAGTCTGAGGCTGCCATGTCAGTGTTCCCTCTTCATTTAACATATTGAAGTTTTCTATTGAGTTTATTTGTAGATCATTTCAACTGTAAATAAGTAGAGGATTCCCAGAGGGCCTACTCACACAATATTTCAAAGGCAAAACACATTAATGAGGTTATCAATAATATACTCTCTCATCTAAGAAAAAAAGCCCCAAACCCCTTCTTTGCCTTATTTTATTATGACCTGTAGTCTTAGTACCCAATAACAAAGCAAGAACATTCGTCTTTCATCTAAAATAACATTTTGAACTTATAGGAAACCACAAACTCACCAGAAGGCATAATAAAGGTATGCTTCTTTAAAAAAAAAAAGTGTAAATATAAATGCTAAAGTTCTAAGCATGAGTAGTAGCAAGGAAATAAAGTAGGGACAGGATTTTCTCTTTTATAAACAGTATTTTGCTGATTAAGAAGCATTATACCTTCAAAAAAGTACCAGGAAAAGGGTACTCACGGAAGAGCTGCCTGTTCATCAGCACTTAACGGACAGCATTTCAGATGAAATGGTTTAATTGAGAATCACCATTTAAGTATGACAAGTTCCATGATACAATTAATTACATATTAAAATTCCACTTTTGGAATCATTATGACCCCTTAATTCGTTGTTATTTCAAACTTACAACGTATTTAAGATTATGTGGGAAAAAAAATAACATCTATTAAGTCTTTAAAGTATGAATTTCATATATGAGCAATATTTAGCTGGCACATTTTTTGTAAATCCAAGCCTTTCCTACTTTTGAATTCTTTTCATAAATATATCATGTACTTGGAATAAAAAACCACAAAAATTAAAAGGAAAAGAATGGACATATCAACAATTTTTTTTTTTTTTTTTTTTTTTTTTGTCAGCAAGTAAATGTCAGACTCCAGATGACTGGTCTAGTATTTGTACATATTTCCCAACACTTTGGAATGTTAAGATCTCAAAGTATTTCCATGATTTTTGATACAAAGGTTGAGACTAGATTAACATAATGCTTCACTTAAGTCAAAAATCTTAAAGTGATGTTCTTGTCTTATTTTTCCCCTAATTAACAATTAATAAAGTCATTAGTTTCTTTTTTAAAGTTTTGGCTAAATTTTAAAAGCAGACTGGCCTCTAGGCTATGTGATTCGTTGCATTAGAAGAAAAAAATGGATACTGTTAGTAAAGATACAATTACATTTTAAACGTAAATGATATTTTGCTGTTGTTTTTTTGTTTGTTTTTTTTTTTTTTTCTTCACTTAAATTACTTCTTTCAGATAAGACCCAACTCAGTTTTTGAACTGGAAGGCACGATTTCCTAATGAGAACTTTTTGTACTCAGTTACATTCTGTACACACCCATCAACACCTACTGTTAGTCTAGATACTTTAAGATATCCTGCCTAGCTCCCAGCTGCCACTCCTTAGGTGCCTGGTTCTCATAGGGCATATGTGGCCTCTGCTGGTCTCATGCCAACATCCTAGAGTGTCTCCAGTGATTTCTTCTGTCTATATTTGAGCCGCTGAATCAAGATTTTCATTTCAGAGAGTATGAATTCACAGTAAGTTACCTCAGTGTAACAGAGTGCATGTTCCCATAGTTAATTAGCAGAATCTTTTGCCTTTCATCTTCCTTTATTTCAACCCATAAGAGATTATGAAAATTTCTTTATTATAGCTGCTGCTTTTTATGTTATCTCTGAGTAGTGATTTATGCTATTGCACTATCTCTATGGAGATATTATCCCAGATTCTTTAAAGGTATTTTGGACAATGGTTAAGTATTTCCAGTTACTGAACACACAATTACAAATAATAATACATCAGTGATTTATAATATTGCCTTAGTGATTTATAATATTGCATTCTTCAGTACTTGTCTTGCACACTGTTCATGCTTCATGATTTTTTGTTGACTTTTTGAGCAACTGTCCCAAAGTGAGATAATATTTTGACTGTGTGATCTACAATGTTGTTGAGGTATCTGCCCAAGCAATAAGTTATAGCTTTTAAGATTTACACAGTTCAGAGGATCTTTTCTCATGTAAAAAGTTCTGCCTTCTAGGCTGGTCTAACAGAAGATGATTCTTTTAACAATATTCCAATTCCAATATTTTTTTTTTATTATTTCCAGGCTTAGTTTTCTGTCTTAGTTTCTAATCTATGCCAGTTTTTTAATTTCCATTCTACAAATAATGAATTTTTCATTAACCTCAATAACCATGAAATTCTGATCATATTCTGTTAAATGTCTAGTCTTACAAAAAGCCCCATTAACTTATATGAGATCAGAAGCAAAGCAAAGTTATTACTCAAAATAAGTAGGGGCAGCTAAGTGTCTCTTTAAATATATACCAGAACCATGTTCATGGTCATTTTACCATATTACAGCAGATTAACAGTTTCAAATGCATAACTATCACATCTATCTGGTTTTAGGACTTTTTTGGAGAGGGCAAGTTGTGAGAAAAAAGTAAGAAATTTAATATTCAATCTATTATTTTCCTCATTTGACAAGCCATTAAATAAAAATGCAATAAATACATAATTAAAGGAAATAAATATATGTCTACACTGTAGAAAGTTCATACACAGCGAACTGCTATAAGTACCTGTATAACTGCACGTAAATTCAGCAGGTACTGTCTATAAATGATTAGATTCTATAAAGTTGTTAAATATTACTAATGAGCATTTTGTTTGCAGTATTCAGCGTACTGGCAAGACTAATGTAGTGCTCTGTAAGAAGGACAGAGATTTAAATGAACTAAAATCCTTAAAAGTCCCAGTAAGCCTCAGATGTCTTCCTTTATGGAATGAAAGAAAAGTGCATTTGTGACTGATGTACCACAAACGTATTAAGATCACTTGCAGGTATTTAAGCAAAATACAACATAATGAGAGTTGAAAATAAAGTTGCTTTTCCTTCTGCAAATTGACCTCTTCCAAATACAGGCAAGGTTTCTTTTTTTCTTTTTTTCACGGTGTCTTTTTTTTATCCAGACATGCAGAAATCGGGAACAGAAATGCATAAAAGTGCATTGTCTGAACTCTCTGCCATTGCTGCAAGTTAAAAAGCAAATGCTGGGACCAGAGTAAAGTCTCACTTGTTAGCACCTAACTGAACATAGGATAGGTATGGAGAGATGCCAGAGCACACGGGAGAAATGAACATGTTACCTAGTTTAAATGTAAATCTGTTTTTCAACACTCATTTATATTCTTCTGTCTTTCCTACAGTCATGCAACAAATTTCTACCTGAAATCATCTCTTTGCAGTGATCCATTAAGAATAATAAAATCAAGCAAAGTTATGTCTTCTATAGTTACCTAAACAAAACTTCATGCAAAATATACTATTGATTCATTCTACAAAACCAAACCATACAGCAATTCTTTTTATTCCTCTCTGAGATGACAAGACTGAAATACTTATACAAGATCAGTCAAAGAAATTAAAACTGACAAACAATTAACAAATGCAGTAAGTGATTTTGCTGTTTACAGCACTCTGATTAAAAATTAGAGGTAATTCTTCAGGGGTGAAATTACCCACAACTCCAGGTACCACCCTAAAACCAAGGAATGGTGCAATTTTTCCACCTATCTGGGGAAAACACAGCAGCAAATTTAAAGTGACATTTGTAACTCAACGTATGCAAGAATACACTTTTTTGGGGCACCTTTTATTTCTAAACTCACCCCTTCCTTTACCCATTTTCTTGGGTGTATCACATCAGTACTTGTCGTGGTTTAAACCCAGCCACGCAGCTCATTCAGTCACTCAACACACCCTTTCTTGCCCTCCTCCTGCTCCCGGAGAGATGGGGAGGAGAATCAAAAGAATTCAACTCCCATGGGTTGAGATAAGAACAGTTTAGTAACTAAGATATAACACAAAATCACTACTGCTACCACCAATAATAATAATAATAACAATAAAGGAAATAACAAGGGAAGAGAATACAGCACCTCACCAACCATCGACAGATAACTCACCCCATCCAGCCCAACCAAGCACCGACCGATACCTAGTCCAACTCTTCAGTGAACTAGCCCTTCCGGATAACTCTCTGGATAACATCCAGAGCCCTTCTGGATAACATCCTGGGCATGACGTGCTGCGGTATGGAATACCTCTTTGGCTAGTTTGGGTCAGGTGTCCTGTCTCTGCCTCCTCCTGGCTTCCCCTCCTCCCTGGCAGAGCATGAGGCTCAGAAAGTCCATGGTCAGACTAAAACATTTGAGCAGTAACTAAAAACAGCAGTGTTATCAGCACTGTTCCCAGGCTGAAAGTCAAAAACACAGTGCTGCACCAGCTACTAAGAAGGAGAAAAATTGCTACTGCTAAACCCAGGACAGTACCCAACGGTGCCTGACTGAAGTGTAAAGAAATAAAATGTATTCTTTCCTAGTACTTGTGAAAGCAGGTAAGAGCCATGGATGTCAGGCATATCTCCCTGATTAGTGGAATACAGGTTCCCCAGCAGCTGTGACGACACTAGTACCAGAATGCAAATGCACATTGGACATGCTAATCTGCATTCATGGTATGATGGTATTCATCACAGAACATGGATATTTGAAAGCAGAACAAAAAGCCATTGTTTGATCAAAGCTGCCACAGATCAAAGAAGCCTTCTCTAGTGCTTCTTCCATTAAGAAGCTAACTTATGTAAACTTCTAATAAATTTTGCAGAAAGTATTTAAAGTTGTCTCTATTTATAAGAAATTTCTGGATTTTAATTTGTTTGGGGCAAGAGTGAAATGTAGGCTTTCTTTGTACCTCTACAATGACTTCCACAACCCTTGACATGCTCCAGCCATTCTTATTTATCCAGAAAAAGCAAAAAAAATTTTCTACAAGAAAATGTGTGTACTGAACAGAAATAGAAGGAGCAAAGGTGTAAGCTACAGGACTTTTACTTCACTTGCCTTGAATCTCGATGTTTCACCACCGCTCAGCTCTTCAGCCTTTTTCCAATGTACAGAAACAAGATTGCCAACTATTATTAAAGGTCATTTTTTCTCTTTTACTGAGTGATGTTTTTCTGATTGTACCATATTTCCTATTAAGTCCTATAACTGCAGACCTAATAGAAGACTGAGGCCAAAGGCATGTTATTAGTGCAAGGCTGGTTGTCCAGGAAAATAAAGTAAAAATGATTGTCACGGGGGGTTTGTCACTGGTTTTGTTTGTTGGTATTTTTTTTTTTCCACTGTCTAATTGTGTTAAAATATAATCTGCTGGAGAGAATTCAAACAGTTACAAGTTATTAAACAATTTGAAAATATACTTTGAAAATATCCATTTAAAACACAATAGTATTTCAAAAATAGAAAAAACACTCTTCTGAAAAGTCTTCTCATGGAAGATATTGATTTACTACCTTGTCAGCTTCCCAGCATTGAAGAGAGGGATGCTTAGTAGGTAGCATTCCCAAATACTATCAGAGATAAGTTTGTGCATCTGTCTGTGTTCACCATTTCCAAAGTCAAAAAGAGCAAATTATTTAGTTTTTTTAGATTGACATCCAGCATCCCAAGGAATCACTGCAAGAATTGAATGAGTACATTTGACATTTTCTGTTCTTGATGGCTATATTTGAGAAACTGTACAGGTATGGTGCCTTTGAGTTTAATTCAGTGATAAGATAGATTGCACAATATTATAAACAAATTTTTATTTAGTGTTAAGAAAGAATTTCAACTGCTTTGGAAGGTTATTCTTCCAAGCAGAAGGAAAACAGGTCAGTTTTCAATAGTGTGACTTATTACGGTAGCTCATTTTTTTTGTTCATATAATTTGAGTATAGTTTACATTTATAAAAAGATGCTACTTAAGCAAATCATTTTAACTTTAAAAACATGCAATAACCTCTTTGAAGAATGCTGTTCTTTTTAACTTGTACAGAAGTCACGTTAATATTAATGGATTTGAATTTGACTGAAAGGCTTGATTTGATTTAAGGGTTTGTTTGGAATTTTTTTTCCCCCAGTATCTTTCAGTACTATGCTAACTGTTAAAAACTGAACTCCAAATTAATGATCACATTAAATACTTCTGGCTCTATTTTCACCTTTAACATGTTTGCAATAAAATTGCTTTTTCAGCAAATAAAAGTGCTGAGATTCATTGTTGTGGTATTTTTAAAATCAGTGCTTCTGACCTCTGAAGCACAAGCATTCCAGAATAGGAAAAATTACACCATTTTAGCAATAGAATTATTTTCAGACCTTTCTCTAAAACTATATTAGAAAGCAAAATTACATCACTCATGATTTTGCATAGTCATAATTTTGCATTATCATCACAGCCTTCAGACGTGTAACAGAATTGCACACTAATTAAAATAAAAACAAAATGCCAAAAAGAAAACCCCACAACCAACAAACCTTGCAAGAGTAGAACCTGAATTTCAAATGTAACTAATAAAATGTGGGAAGACAGCAAAGACTGTCTTTCACAGTCAGTACTTCAATTGGATGTACTTTTTTAGTGAGTCTTAGAAAGGCCAGACTTATATGAGAGCTGTAAATGAGGGATGAAGGCTACCAAAGTGGGTACATGAAGAAACAAAGCAGCCACAGTGCACTTCAGTTAATCAGGATGCACTTAACAGGGAAATTTGCTTAATTGAGATGTTTCCCAAAGAAGCAATTTAAGACTAATGATACCTAATAGCAATAACTGCTGTTTAATAGGGATGCTAATTCCACATAATAGGGATACCATCAGGTAATTATGGACAGGCCTAAGCTACTGACTTCTGCTGGCAAAGCTCTACCTGTCAGGCATCTGAATAGATGTGATCCTTGATCAACATTATGAGGAAGAGAAGAGTCAAATACAACCTTTGGTAGTGCAAATCTGTGCTTTAATAGGTTATCCTATGTTGATCAATAAGAAGCTGTTACACCCCTAATATATTAAAAAAGAAAAAAAATAAAATAAAGAGGTTTCTGATACTTTTGTGCATTGCCTGTATTTTGGGTTTTATATATATTTCTAGTTTATATCTGGATAAAACGATCCTGAGGTCTTTCTGTGTTCATTTCTCAACATATTTATTGGCTGGATTTATGCACAAAACATGTCAATATATGAATCTAAGTCCAAACTTAGAGAAAAAAAACTTTCGGGAACTCAAGTATTCCAAGCTTTTGTTCCAAGTTTATGCTAGAATTTATATTTTGGTTTTGTGGGGTATTTTTTTGGTGTTGCAAAGATACTCAATACTGGAAATTGTTTTTAGCTAGCTTGTTCAGCCAAAATCAATGATGCTTTGATGAACTGGTTACACAAACTGGGGCCTCCATATTCTATTCCTCACAAAGAGTGATTGACCAAGAATGTGACAGGCTCACTGCAACCTCCTGAAGAGCAACATCACTCATGAGGATCCTCCAATACAGGATGCTGTTACTTTGCCACTCATTAATAAAAGTCATGCTCATTAATAAAGTCTGCTGTAATTGATCTTAGCTCATAAACACACTTCTCGGGTATCATTATATACAAAAGAGTTTCCCTTTGCTAACACTGCTTAAGCAACACAACCTTCATAAATTACCCTTTCACTTTGGCCTCCTACACTTGCTAGCGTTGTTCATCAGCCTTCCAGGATGATAGATCAACAGGCACAGAGAGCAGGAAGTAGAAGCTATATGCCTAACACCACAGATCAACATCTTTATGACAGTAAACTTCTAAAAGGAAGAAAAAAGTTCACTGAAAAATAGCAATAAGAAACATAAGGAGAAATCTGTAGAGCTTCACAAATATTTGTTATTTACTTTGAGGTCACATAAGATCATCTAAAAACTTTTGGGAATATTTTTCAAAACTGTAATCTCCTTTGAGATGGGTATAATTTATCTAAAAGATAAAGGTGAAAGGGTGGCTCTGTACGCTTGAGGAATGCAGTCCTCCAACAAGTTAGTTATATTACTGTAGAGAAGGACAAACAGGTATATTTCACTACCTTAGGCTCTGAAGAGTCACGAGAAGACCACAGAACATAGAAGAAAATAATTAGAAAGTCTGCCATAAGCCAGTGATTTAAGAACACAAGGTGAGTAAATGACAAGTAGCACTTTATACGGCAAATTAAGATATTTATTCTCATCAACCTGTACACAAAGAGGGTATGGTTTATACAGGCCATTGAAGAAACTGTTTAATAGGATGTATCTCAGTTATTGAATTACTGGTAATGGTTTCTAATATTTCTCCTGTAATATGTATGGACAGTGTACTAGCTTTCCAATTGAATGATACCCAGGGTAACTTTCTAGAGATACTCCCACAGCAACTTTCAACAGAGCTTCACAAATCCTTCCAATAAGATGTTTGGAATTGAGTATTTCTATGTCAGTATGTATGTGTATCTATCTATATGTGTGTTTTGGATAAATGATATGTTCTTGAAAGAGCAGTCAGAAACGTAGAGGAAAACAAAAATAAAATTAATATGAGTGGATCATAAATGACATTAAATAGGGTTGATATAAATGTCAAGAACTAAATGATTTTCTTCCAAATTTGGCCAGAGTGCCAAACATCTCTCATTACACAATTGACTATTTTAACATCCAGCTGAACTCACCTCTTCTGTGTTATCCTATAGCTGGACCTCACTCTGAAATGATAGCTGTTCCTGGCAATGAAATAGGTTCACTGAGCAAAAAAATGCATTTGTAACTAACTATTCCTAAATACAGTTTGTAAAAATATCAAATTTTGGGCCATG
This sequence comes from Loriculus beryllinus, assembly GCA_039877255.1. Taxonomy (NCBI): domain Eukaryota; kingdom Metazoa; phylum Chordata; class Aves; order Psittaciformes; family Psittacidae; genus Loriculus; species Loriculus beryllinus. The sequence continues at coordinate 968 of JBCJKH010018540.1, read as the reverse complement.
CAAGCATGATTTATTGTGTTACAGCAAAGAAGCTAAATAAAATCCCTGCTATTATGGGGGAGAGAGGGAGAGGGGTAAAGTCTTCCTATCTAAAAACAAACAGAACAGTTGCTGCTCTTCTCTCAATCACAATATATGCCCTATGACCTGCCATAGGTATGACCTCAGTTGAGACTGTGTTGAGACTCACTTCTCTTACACATAGAAAGAACGCTTTTCCATGTTTCTGCTGGTAGAAGTTTTACACTCAGGATTCAAGACTGTTTTACATAATATCCTGCGGAGGAAAAAAAAAAAAAAGTTTGACATAAATTGTAGGAGACAGAATGATGACACAAAGTAGAGGAATCTTAGGCAGGAAGAGAAAAACTAGCAAAGGATGGGGGTCCTGACTTCCAAGCTATTTATACATGTATTTTGTCCACTTAGATTTTTAAATAAAAGAGACCATTCAGTATCCAGTCATGAAAAGCTACAGAGATTTCTGCTGCCTCAGGGAAAAATTAATAAAAAAAATATAGATAAACAATAAGATGCTTCCTCCGCATTCTAGATACATCTGTTATCTTGTGCCTTTTAATGAATTTTAAAGGACAAGTTTGTTAAACCAGTCACATTATCATTTTTCAAGTTGTTAAAAGGAAGACATCAAGACGTTTTCCAATTTTGCAGTTACCTACAGAATGACTCACTCCAGAAGAGACAAAAGAGACTTTTAGTTCACAGCTCTCAGCATGCAAGCATTTCCAATGGGCAGCATCACCAGGTATTGTACATCAAGTTCAGGTATCAGTGGAAGAGAAATTACCCCTAGCATAATATCTTGAGGCAGAAAGCCTCAGCTTCAAGTTCTGTTGCTAGCGTGAGCTTGTTTTGATACAAAAATCTCTGCTGACTACAAATTATAGATATTATAGATATAGACAGATATATATATAGATACGTATATATACAGACAAAAATATATA
>JBCJKH010018538.1:4934-15239 GCA_039877255.1 Loriculus beryllinus | reverse complement strand
TTTTAGAAAATCAGAACACTGTTTCTATTCAGGCACCATTTGTTCCTGCAAATAAATAATCTCTAATGTATCTGCATCCAAACTAGTGTTAAACACATCAGTGCTAACATTTTATAAACACAGCTTTGTGACTATTCACTATACCTCCATTCTTATTGCTATGACAATGTGGACTGTGGAAATAAAACTACTGTACATACAAAAAAATAGAGCACCTTTTAAACATTAAAGTATATGTCTGGTTATTCTTTTTATCTTACAATACCGAAGCCCAAGCTAATGTAAATTGCTTTAACATCTTTACCAGCGCACCTGAAATGCAGGAACTAAAACCCCAAATATTCCTCTTCAGGCAAGCCCCAGCCAGAGCATCTTCTAAAAATGTCTAAAATGACACTAAGGATTTTTTACATTCATCTGCACACAAACAAATATCTGCTATTCTCTGCTTTCTTCATATGAATTTAAAGATGAATTACCACAGTTCTCCTTTTCAAATGACTAAAGCTGGATAGAGAATGTGGCAGAAACACCTAAAATGGATTGTGAACACAGTGAAATTATTACCCCGCTAATTCAAAAAAATACAGCTGTTACATTGCTCAAATAAGTATTTTCCAGGGGCCTCATCATTAGGATTTTTTATCTATTGTATTGAAAAACCATTCTGTAAATTTCCTCAGTTGAGCAGCTGCTGTTTGAGACTCCTCCTGAAGTCTCATGTTATCTTGTCTCAGATGTTGTACCTCTGCTTGGAGAACTGCCTTGTCCTGTTTTTCCTGGTTAACAAAGATACAAGTTGATTAAAGAGAGTAGTCGTGATGACAGCATTTATTTTTGTGGTTAATATTTCTGTGCAAGTCATACAGCTATATTTTGTTGAGATCCCTAACCCATTCTGACAACTAGTAAGTTAACTCCTCAAATAGCCTACAACCACCTCATTCATTCTGAGAAAATACTATAAGCTAAAAGGAAAACTAGATGTTACTTTAAGTATAAAAATTGTTTTCTCCATTTAACAACAACAACAAAGAAAGGGCATTAAAAGGATAAGAAGTTTTTAGTTACTACAAGTCATACGTGAGAGTCATAAGGAATTGAATTCAAATACATGTTAAGGAAGAAAAATATCTAATTTCATAATTTTCCCTTACATGATTATTTTCTTACCAAATCAGGCTCATTTCTACCAGTCTTGGCATTGTCTCTAGCTCAGAAATTATACAGCAAATGAGACACAGAGCAAGTCATTGTTAGAGGATCAAGATACCGCAAGGCAACAGGGATGATGAATTGGATTGTTAACTACTTGAGATTATTGCCTTTGTCCATATCTCTATCCTCTGTTACATCCAAGGTACAATAAATTGAGATAAAGTGCCTCATCCTTTCTGGGTCATGACTATAGGGTAGGCATTCTGGAGTAAAGACCCATAAACTACTTTACTTTGCCTTGGGGCAGCTTGCTCACATAGCCATTCCTGCAGGACCTTCTGCACCTCTGTGTTCTGATCAACCACTGGGCTCTACCATTCATTAATTACACTGTCTAGTTTGACTATCATACTTTTTTCAAGTCCTTGATGAATTCAGCATAAAAATATAACTATTACACCTGGAGAGTAGTAATACTGATAATAATCTTTTACCTTTCTCAGGTCGGTTTGTAGTTGCCGGAGAATGACTTCTAGCTGGTTTACTTTTCCTGTCAGAGTACTTGGAGCATGTTCCCTGTAAAGTAAACCACTATCTTCACTCTCAATTAGTTAAAATCATTTCCTCCCCCCCCACCCCAACTTTTGCAGAGTAACACTTTCAGTGACAGCAAAGGGAACAAATCAATTTAGGTATAGTTAGGAAAGCACAGACAAAACCAGCATCAGCAAAAAACTATTACTGAACATAAACTCGTTGCTACAATATCTGAAATGTGACACTGCCTCTCAAATCAGGCAGAAATTACAATGATTTTAAGTAGGAATGTTTTCAGAGTTATTTGCACATACCCTCACTGTGCAAGTCATATTTGCTGCTAAACAGTGAGCCAAGCACATCTGTGAACAAGCTGCTTTCTGATAAGGACTGTACTAATCTGAAAGCAAGCCACAGCAGCAATTATTGTCAACCAAAAAAGCTGTTAAGAGTTCTTTTGTCTGGCCTGCAGTTGTGTCATTTCCAGTAAAGGATAAACCTATGGCTTTATGAAGACAAATACTTTGTTTAAAGGTCAAAACATGAAATATTGCCACAGGTTAATCAAATGCATAACTGAAGGAAAACACAGTGAATAGCTTCCATTTCCTGTACGGCAATGAGCACTGTGGGAGACTGTTTCATACGTGTTATAGGTGAAATTAGCCATGATGTGAATCATTTTGTCTGGAAGACAGAAGTTTTATATACAAAGGTGAATTAGCTGCTCCATGCAAGTGGACAAATTTGATAGATCTGTCGATGCTAAAAGTGGAACATCTTTAATAGTCTCTTGCAATTTTTGCAATTTTTACTAGGCCGGGGAAAGGTTTGGTATTAGAAGTCATTACAGTAAATGTGCTTTACCATGTAAGTAAGTTAATTTGTGTAAAATTGGTTCAAATTAAAATGTGATAGCCTAGCAAGCAAAAAGAATTTTCCCTCTGTTTCTTGCTCTTCCATTCCTACAACTGAAAAGCAAAACTAATGATAAAACGTGTTTTTCCTTTAACGTGTGCCAGTGGACAAGTATATATACTGCTGAATCTGTGTTTTTAACAGGTATATTCCTCACAATAGGGAAGATGGGGAAAAAAAATTGAACAAAACCAAAACCAAACAAGCAAAAAAAAAAAACCAAAACAAAACAAAAACACCAAAAAAACAACCAAATAAAAATAAAACCAAAAAAACCCAAACCAAATCAAACCCCATAAAAACCAAAAAAAGAGAATAATTTCTAACAGAGCACTACCAAGAATTTTAAGAATTGGACAGTTTGGCATTAAAATTTCCTACAGTCCTCAGTAACAGGTTCTCTTCATTAATTTGCCTCTCTATAAATGAAAAATTATGGATTTACAAGTAGTTAATAGTTGCAAAAGATAGGTAGGAACACCTGTTTCAAGCTCTGAGCCATTTGCTGCAGATCAGGTTATTTCATACTATAGAGCTGAGCTGCTATCATCAGTTCTACTCACATAAAAATAAAAGAAAGCATGACAAATTATTATTGCATAGGAAAGATACAGAGAAAAACCTGAGTAGCTGAAGCTCTGCATCTAACCATAGTCTACATTAGAGGCCTATTCTAATGAGGGTGTTATATCTGACTATACACTACAAACTTTCTAGGTAGAACTGCTCAGAGGCTGATTCCAAGAAACAACATTTTTGACAGTTAAAGACGTGGTCAGTCAGGGTAACAGGTCTGCCATCAAGTGAAACATGCAGGCAGGCAGTTTGATGTGCACCATTAGGAGAAAATCTTTTCTTAAAAGATTTGTGTAAGAAATACACTTTAATTCTGACATACCCAGCAGCCTCAAGGAAATCTTTTCCATCTGTGGGACTCTCATCCAAAGGTAACTCTTGTGCTCCTTCCAAACCCTGAGCTTGCTGCATATCATTCAAGGTGCAAAAAGATGCTACTCTCTGATCTGTAAAAAAGTAACATAAGGATACATTTAAAGCTCGACATATATACAAAATAAAAGACTATATTACAGCCATTATCCTGGTTCAGTTAGAAAAATGGATGCATATTTCTACATCACAGCTTTGAAAATAATCAGCAGATGTAAAGTTTATTCCAACTAGTTGGCTTCCCCACATCTGCATCCAAAGGCAACCCCAAAGCAATTATTTTTTGTGTCTATCAGTAGAGTAAGACAGATTTGCTTGGACCAGTCAATGCTGATATGAACAGTAAATTGGTCTTGATGAAATCTGCAGAAAACCATTTGAGAATTCAGGGCCACAATCAATGACAACAATAATGCCACAAACAGGTTTGCATCTCCCATGGAATTAAAGCCATCAGATTCCTCAGAAATCTGCACTGTTCATTTTGTACTGTTTTGTTGTCTCAAGAATTTGCAGAACCTAATGGTAATCTGCGTACTTGAAAAACAATAAATGCACACTCCTTTCATCAATTGAGTTTTTGTTATATATATATTACTAAGGAATGCTATTATCTACATTGGATTCCACTAGAACACAATCTAACAAGCATAGATGTAATTACCTATGGATATACAGTGTGGTTGCCAAAATACATCAGTCACCACATAATAGAAGTATGCCATGCAGATCATCATTGCACAGAACAGGAGTAAATGATGCATTCATTAGGATTTAATTTGTGTTCTTTAAAAAAAAAACAAAACATCCATATTCTGTGGAGATCGATTTAACTTACTTCTGTCAAACAAAATTCCATGTCTGTAGGCTCGTATAAATTCTGGTGACAACATGCCTGCCTTGCCCTTTCTCCCCTTGCTATACCACCCCGCAGGCCCAAAGCTTGCATTATCATGCAAACGTGCAAACATAGGAAATATTAAAGAAAGTTTACAAAAGGCAAAATTTATCAATCCCAGACCATCACCTAGAAACGACGTGTGATGACAGAACGGCCCAAATTCTTCATCTGAGTCAAAACCTGGAATAAGATTTAGAATGTTCCTATAAACAAGACAGTCCATCTCCACTGAAGCAGCTGTGGCCCTCAGGTACAGTGCACTCAGTGGGATATTCCCCATGCAACCCATGCTGGCTCTCACTTGAAGCCTTGCTATGCCATTTTTACACACTAACGTTACAGTGAAGCATGAGATATGATGCCCCATGTCTTTAACAGCAGTACTCAGTATTGTGACACAACATGAGAACTTGGCATGATACCTTAAAGACAACCCTCCAAACTATTAGCGCTCAAACAGTGAATACAAGTGAGATCACTAGGAAGGAAATCTTGTTTCATAAGTTCTACCAAATAAAAATAGCAAATCACTGGAAGCTCTTTGAAGGGATTTTTTTTTTGTAAATTAATAGTTTTAAGGAATAGCAAGGAATGAAAATTCATTCAGTAATATAATGAAAAAAAGTTGCATGCAAATTTTTGTCCAATTTTAAAGATCACAGATCATTTCCCTTGCTTTTATCCTTACTTCTGGCTGCTGCCACATCTTGGCAAATATGAACAGACTTTTTCACAGTGCTGACAATATGGTAAGAATTTTAAACACTTAAACAATGACATCATTTACAGATTTAAAACTTTATAAGTTGAATAGATTTAATTAGAACACATAAGCAAAAAATCGTTTCCCAAAATCAAACACAGTATGTAGGCCAGAAACAAGACAATGTAAGCAGTTTGGAGTGCATATCTAATCACTAACTTCACCTTTATACTGTTCACCTTTTCATTACCACTTGTTAGAGGAAAACAAAGCCAGCAACAAATGTTTTGCTGTTGTTGGTTTTTTTTATGGCAAACAGTTGGTAACACGGGGCACTGTGTCTCAGAGGCAATTCTATTATAATATAATAAATCTCTATTTTTCTCCCTCTGCTGACTAAGCTTAACTAAAGAGAATTGCCACGTGTCTGGTTTATTTTATCAGTTGAGAAAACATTTTGTCAGCTTGATCTCCCCAGCAGTATATTAAAGCATCTTTTTGTTGATAGATAAAACCAGGTACACGCAGCTGTCAATGAAATCACAGGATGTCATTTTAAACCACAATATTTTAAAATATTTTTGCATTGTTTCAACCCACAACAAAAATATAAAAAGATAATGTTTGCAATGAAGTGTAACGTGTGGATTAACTTCTTCCTTGTGTAATCCCTAACGAATTTCAACTCCACAATTTAAAAGTAACAACACCTGGAGTAGGAAATAAATTGTTAAGCCTTTTCTATTTTCCTAATATAACTTAAATATATTTTTTCTGATATTCGTATCTTTCTGTACAAAATAGGAGACCATATTCTCACATTCATCAGGCGAGGAATTAAGTCACTATGTGGCCAGTAATAACTAGGGAGTGTCCAATGATATAACATACTATTTAAATTCCTATGTTGCTCTTCAAAGAGTAGTTAGTTCCTCAACTTTCAAAAGTCAGGTTAGTGTCAAAATCATTCCCTGACAAAGTTAGTTAGTAACACATAAATCTCTGTAATAAATACTGTATCAACAAGATCCTGGACTAGCAAAATATTTTGCCTGCTCTCCCTGCAAGTATTCATACTTAGCAATAGTTTCACCAATTTACTATTTAAATAAGAACTGGTTTTAAACCTGAACTGTGGTGAAGGTTGAATTTGTACTTCAAAGCGCAGTACCTTCCTGCTGATTTTTGGTTTATTTGTTCTTAACAGAATTGGCTTGACTCTATATTCATTAAAATGAAATCAAAGCTACCTTCCACTGACAGTTAATCTTTCAAAAGAAAAATCAAGTGTATTTCTGGTTATGATGCTGTAGATATAAATTCTGTCTCTTCCAAACCACAGGGACACCTCCTATTCAGTTCAAGTGATATGTGCATACTAAACGGAAGAACACGCATGTAAATTTCAGAGCTCTCATTTTTATCTGGGACATGCTTTCCAAACCCCACATAGGACCCGTGCATAGAAAAGTATTTACAAAACCATATCCGTGTTTATGTTAAAACTTCAAGCAATAGAAGAACCTTTAGTCCTCCTAAAATTCATGTCTCACTTTAAAACGACTGAATTGTACAGCTGTAACCAGTAGGAATTTGAATCTGGATTTTCATTGTTCCAGACTACTAACAGAGGCCAGAAAAAAACTTCAGACAATTCTGATGTACTGGAAAGCAGAAAAGGCTAAAATTAATATAGCACATGAAGCTGATCTCTCATTATTAAGGCAAAGTCTATTCACAAACATACACTGACACCTGAACTGAAGCAAAAAAGTTACACATGCATGAACTAGAAATGACAGAATGTTAACAAAATATTTTATCTTTTTATTTTTTCTAGCAGTTTAACACACTACTTTGATTAAAATAATTATCTGCCTTGCTGAACGCTTCACTTCTTTCTCATGTTATGTGTAGCATTACTTGCATTAAGCTATAAAGATTTTTAAATGAAAGATTAAAAGAATATTAATTATAGTAGCACAGATGTTTCTGCAAAGATAAATTGTCTGTAAGAAACACTGCATTCTGATTGGCACTAGTAGACATTCATAAAAATAACCTGGATAAAATGTCAGAAATTGAAACCACCTATTTTAATGAACTATATCAGAGACATCAGAGGGACTTTCATACACTATTAATGACCAGAGCATTATTTACCAAACACTAAACAGCTATTTTAAAGCACAATAAATCCAGTTTAAGGTAGCACAAATGGTAAAAAGTTCTATTTATAATAACAATTCATATTTATGTTTGGTTCAATTCTCTTCTGTAATGACAGTAACAGATATGGACTGTATCTGTTGCTTCTCCTTTTCTTCCCCAAAACAGCAACAAGATCCAAAATTAGCCACCAGCAACATAACACATATGTTGAAAGCCAGTCCTTCTTCCCTAACCTGGATATCTCTTGGAAGGATAATACAAAAAGATAATTAAAAAAATGCATTCTCTTCCATATTCTCTGAGATTTTTTAATTCTCCTTTTTCTACTTTGGCGCTCCAATTTATTCTGTAAATCTCCATCTTTATCTATACTCAGTTCAACATGCTTGCCTTTTTCTTTTTTTTTTTGCTTCAACTTCTCACTTTTCACTACAACTGCCCTCCTTAAACGCCTCCCTCTTTTGCTGTACAGTCATATCCACTTCTATCAAATTCTTAGTGTTTGCTTCAATGATGGATAGTAAAATATTACAACAGTGTACTTCCAGCATGTCACCTGATCCTTGGTTACTGCCTCTCTGCTTCTCCCACCAAAAAAAGAGAAGTATCCAATCCATGCGTGAAAGAAACGGAAGACTACCTCTTGCTACTGACTAAATGCATGGTAAAGATGACCTCTGGATAAATATCAAACACTATGTCCTTTGAAGGAAGAAGTGCAAAGACTTAAAATAACATTGCACTTTGTTCCAGCTTATGGACACTGATCGTCAACGGACACAGCTCAAGCAAAACTCCTTACTGAAGCAGCTTGTGGAGTTAACACCTGCACAGCTCACCACTATGAAGACCCGCCTTAAGAATAACAAAGGATTTTCAGATAAACTTTGAAGTAAATATTCAACTTTACACAAAAGTTCTTGCCAAGCAAAATCAGTGAAAATGACATGCTCACAAAGTGAAAAGCATTATTATAGACTCATAGAATCATAGAATAGTTAGGGTTGGAAAGGACCTTAAGATCATCAAGTTCCAGCCCCCCTGCCATCGGCAGGGACACCTCATAGTAAACCATGCCACCCAAGGCTCTGTCCAACCTGGCCTTGAACACAGCCAGGGATGGAGCATTCACAACTTCTCATCATACTTTCAATTAAAAAATAAAAAGTATTGGCATACTCTACCCTCACAGACTACAGTTTAAAACCTACTGTTCTACACAGGACCAAGGCTCTAGTTCAGATAAATGCTAATACTAATTACTAAACAACTGTCAACTGTTTATTTGGGGGAAGGGCAGGGTAGCTGAAAGATGAGACCAGTGTTCTTGTTACACCCATGAGTAAGCTCTGAGTACAGATAATGGTAGCAAAAATCTTGCTACCATATTTAATTCTTAATCTAACTGATATCAATACTATAAGCACTTAAGATATTTTAAGACAGAGAGATGAAGGTTTGTGAGGCCCACGTTATGGATGTTGAACTGATCAAAATATCTAAGTTGTGAATACACAATCTAGAGAGATCACAGGAGAAATTCCCTGAAGCTGGAATCAGATTGGTAATTCTAATTAATCAGTATTAAGAAAAGACCTTGTACAAAATCTTGTATCCAGGTTCTAGAACAGAACACAGCTTTGAAATATCAGGTCGGCAAAGCCAACCTAGAGAACAATTCTAACACTAACTTCTTCAGTTAGGATTAAAGAAGTCTTATGTGGATTGTGTTCTTTTTTATTGAAGATTCAGGGAGGTGAAGGGTGTTAATTTGGGATTTTTTTTGAGACTGCCCTATATAAATGTTACCACATTTTCACTCAATTCAATAGAAAGATCAAAGCAGTTTTACATTCAGAAGTGGGAGAACTTTAGAACTATCCACCCTCTTTTCACACTGATACAATGCAGAACAATTCCAAGCTAGTTTTTAAATAGTAAGCTGAAGCAACTCTTCAGTCAACAGCATTAAAATACATAGGGAAGCTGCATCTGCTAGTTCATATCCAGCATATCCACTCTCAGTGATTTTTTTATGACATGCCTATCAGTTATTCTTTTTAAATGACAAATTGCAAGATGGAAGATAGAGAAAGCTGAACAACGGCTTAAAAATTCAATTTCTTGTAAAAAAAAATCAAATTGCAGTACTGTGAATTTAGTCAAAACATTTTATATATCCTCTAACATACACAGATGTCTCTACTGCAGAGCCCTAAACAGAAAAGGATTAAATTCCTTCATACAAAACTAGATTATTACTTACTACTCAAATTCTTACCAAAAAAAAAAAAAAAAAATTCTTACCAAAATAAAAACAAAAAAAAAAACCCCAAAAAAACCCCCAAACAAACCAAAAAATAAAACCCAAACCAATGAACAACGTTGGTTGAGATTCAAGGATCACCTGCTACAAGCTCAGGAGTGTTGAGTCCCTACTAGAAGGAAGCGCAGCAGGAAGGCCAGGAGACCTCCATGGATAGATAGGGAGCTGCTGAGGAAAATTCAAAGGCAAAAAAAAAAAGCTTATAAAAGGTGGAAGCAAGGGCAGGTGGCCTGGGAAGAATACAGGGATGTTGTCCAGGAAGCTAGGGACCAGGTTAGGAAAGCTAAGGCCCAGTTTGAGTTAAGCTTGGCCAGGGATGTGAAAGATAAAGGGATTCTATAGGTACATATAGTAGTGAATAAAATAGTGAATATAAATAATAAATAATAAATAAAAATAAATAATAATAATTATAAATAAATATAATAAATATAATAATTATAAATAAATTATAATAAATAAAAAAATAAATAAAAAAGTGAATATATCGTAGTGAATAAAAGACAGACTAGGGACAACATGGGCCCTCTCGGGAAGCTAACAGGAGAACTGGCTACCCTGGATTTGGAGAAGGCTGAGGTTTTTAATGACTTCTTTGCCTGGGTCTTCACTGGCAAATAGCTCTGACCACACCACCAAAGT
>JBCJKH010018536.1:6096-16512 GCA_039877255.1 Loriculus beryllinus | reverse complement strand
ATTGCACTTATGATTTGAGGAAATTATATGATAGGTCTAGAGAAGCCGGCATTTACTTATTAATTCATCCCCCTCTGATTTTTATGCTTTCTGTATAACATTGATATAAACTAGGTATCTCAAACTCCACATAAGGTATAGTTCTACATAGTAATACTTTCTAGTGATCAGGGTTATGAGGTTAACACCAAAACTGCAAAGTTGTCCAAAGATGAGCAATAGAAAAACAAATAATATGGTCGAAGTAGAAACACGAATGTTGTCTTACCATCTCACATTTTTAAAAGCAACCTTGATAATCAGGAGGGATGCAATGGTAAGCATGAGTTGGGCAACTAATCTATCTCAACTGGATTAATTTCAGTCACACACTGCAGTAGTTATCTTTGCCCTTTCAGCCATATCAGCCTTCTCTGTCCTCACCATCAACTACAGCCTAAAGACATGAAATATAACCCCATAAACTCCAAATCCAAAACACTTAGACCCATTAAAGGTTTCCCCTTTTCTTCTATTAAGAACAAAGAACACATTACATTTTTCTATGTGAAATATGCTATTAAATAATAGCTTGTACACTAATTAAAGCAAATGTAATTGTGAGAACACACTGACATTGTTAAAGTAAATTACCCAATTCGTTAATAGTTTCATTTCAAGTGACCTTAATTGTATTAATTGTGATATCGAGCAAATTAAATTGAAGAGTATTAAATGCATTGCTCCAGTCTGTCCTTAGAGGATCAACTTTCTCATTACATCGATGGAATGGGAATACTACCTACTATGCTCTTCAAAACTTATGTCAGAATGTGGTGAACACTCTGAGTAAAAATTTCTAGCAGGTCAGAAACAGTTAACCTAGTTATCCTGTTTCAACGTAGTACAAACCTCAAGCATTTGGAAATAAATAAAACAGTCTGTCTGCTGCAACACGCAGGGAGAAGGTAGAAGAACAAAGTTTCTGAAATGTCTCTTCATATATTCAGGGCTTATAAAGTCTCTGCTGAAGACAAAAAAATGTAAGATTCATCGGTTTCTCTTATAAAGATCCCTAATTCAGAGGGAATCATTCAAAAATATTGTTAGAATGAAATGAACAATATCACAAAGATTCTTAGAACAGAAAATTCAGTAATATGCCATCAAGTTACTACAGTCAAATGCAAACATAACAATGCACATATACATACATGTAAATTAAAATACAACCAAATCCAAAAGGTATAATCCAAAATTAAAATTTCTTTAAAGAAATTAAAATCTTCCAGTTGACATATTAGACTACTAAAGTGAGAATCCTTGCCACAAATGTCTTGCCAACTATTAAAAATGCTATTTAAAAAAGTATATATGAGTGCATATACGGAATGCATATGTTCCTGTCTTAAAACCAAATCAGACACAACGAAAAATCAACCATCGGAAAAAGACTGAAATACTGTCTTATCTGGTTGTTTTTGAATATTTTAAAGGGATAGAAAAAAAGATCCTGACTGTCAATTACTGAATATTTTAAACTTGCAAACAAGCACATTCTCATGACTCATCATAACTCAAGATTCAAAGTTCCTCAGTTACACAAAATTTGGAGTGCTATGAACGCCCAGATCTTTTTTCAAATGACACTTACCTCATCTGTAACGCTTTACTTTTATTTGTTCAGCTAGGTAATTGTCTCCTGCCTAGCATCTGCAACATTAATCCTCGCAGCTGTTCCTACTGAACCATGTCTTATTCTTCTCAGACCACTTCTCCAAAATTTCAATACTACTTTGAATTGTACATCTGCCCTCCACTGTGCCAACAGCCCTGTCCCAAATAAACCATGTATTGTCTCTACACCTTAATTGAGATTTTAATAAAAGCACTGAGCACTACTAGAGTCAATCAAAAAAATTCTGGAATCCCATCAAATACATCCTTCCAAGCTGACGGCAAATGAACAAAAAGTAGTCTACGCACACAGTTTCCAACAAGCTATACTTAACAGCAATTCATGTGTTTCTGAGATTTCTTTCATTTTATGAAAATGCCTTGTGAGAGAATTTCAAAACTCCAGCTGGACGTGACATCTCCTGGTTCTGCATCAAGTTTTGATATCAGTTGCATGTACTAAAAATACAATACTTCACACAGATTAACAAATCTGACTAGTTTTATGATTAAATATTTATTTTCAGCATCCTTACAGTGACATGCCTTATTTTTATTGCTTCATCTCAGTGAAGACTTCTAGCACTTTGCTTCCAAGGTAACGCTTAAAGCATTCAGCACAGCTTTAAAAAACAATTCAGATGTCCTCATATTCTACGATATTGCACAAAACATCTCCAACTGATGGACCACCTCTCCTCCATATTTCTATGAAACATGATGCGGAAGACTTTACACACACATTTGCACCAAGCTGATTCTTTATCATGCCTGAAACTTGAGGCCAAATTGAAAAACCTTGTCTTGAAAGACTTTCATGAAGAGAATGACAGACATACATCACAGACAAGAACAACTGCATACTTTGGCGTCCAAAGACATAAAACCATCTAAGCATACACCTTATATAAGATGAAGTATTAAAACTTCAGAGACTTATTTTGGATATACAAAGTTTCAAATTAAAATGCAGTATGTGTTTCACAGTAAAAAAACCTATGAAGATTAAATGGATGCTTTATATAAAATATTTACATAGATAGAACATAAAAAATGTACCATAGTTGGTAACCTTTATGACTTGGGGAACCATGTATTTACATATCTTTATCTTCGCATGTGCGTATGTGTGTGTTGTGTATATATTTTTAACAGTTGACAGCTGTTTTAGAGCATACAGAGATGCCAAGCTGAATGAGGGTCTTGATTACTTCAAGATTAGCTATCTAAAGTTTCTATTCATTTTAAGTGTTGTTAGTGCGAAGAGTCATTAGTCACTTCCTTGTCTCATAGAACATCAGCATACATTTACATTGTTAATGAACATTTGGGGTAAATGAATTAATGGCACTTTTAAACATCAATTCAATACTAATAACTTTGTATGTCATAGAAATGTTAAGGTTGGGATAAAAATGAGAAACCTTTTCAGTCAAGGTAACTAATCGCTTCTGGGCACAAGAAACTATAAAATTAATTTACAATATTTTTTTTTAACAGGGTAAAAAATCTTGGTTTTGCTTAATACAGAGTTGAGAGAATTACCAGTATTTTTTTTAAGAAAAAAATAAAAAATCAGAAGAAATGCTTATACTTTCGTTGATTGGGGTAGACCAGAATCAAGCTACATTTCCTCTGGAAAACGGGTATTATTTCAGCTTATTGCAAAAGATTATTTTCAAGTTTCTAAAAATATGTACAAAAATGCATTTAGTTTATCAAACTAAAATGGCTCCATATCGTTAAGATGTCAGAGGAGGAAGACTGACCTAGAAAAGCTATTTCATTTAATCATCAGGTTTTAAAATACTTTCCCCTGGATGTTCATTCTCATTTTTTAACATTGAAAAGGCTTTATAAACCAATGAAGGAAAAAAAAAAAGAATTAGCTCAAAGGGACAATGAAGTTTTACCAATGCATTTTAAAGCAAAACATCAGCTTCTTATGAAGTGAAGTAATAAACCTGACTAAGCAAAACTTGACATAGCTATTTTGGTAAGCACCAGTAAATGGAAGATTTATAGACAGATACACCCACACAGAGCAGTCGATCTGGGTGAGGGACTTCAGAAATGTGACAAAGTTGCTTCAACTCTGTAATTTAAAATAAATTTTTTATTTTGCCCTCCTGGTACATGTGTTCAATGACTGGAAAATTACAGGTAGTTAAGGTGCCACTGTGTATAACTGAGTACTTGAGGAATGTTTTCATGACAAGGATGAGCTTTCTCGTTAAGCTTATCACTTTCTTCGAACCAACTATACTGTCACTACTCGCAAATAAGTAGAAAAGACAAGCAACACAGACATGTATTGCATTATGCAAGCAGTTCGTTCTCACTGTTCATTAGTCTTCCAAATACTGCATTTAATTAATTTACTTTAGGTTCCACAGTAATTTCTACCTTTAGAGCCTGTTCATTCTATCTCAGCTTCTGTTTTTAAAAAAATAAGGATATAGGTGCTGAGCCAAAAATTTAAAAAAGTGGCCTTTTTATTTGCATGCTCTCATCCAAAATAACACACTGAACTTTGCTGCACAAAAATCCCCCAAAACATACAGTATAAGAGCCCATGCTTCAGAAAGTAACATAAAATCATGCTGCATTTCAGTATTCTTATGCTGAAGTCAGTGTTTGGTTTATGATTAAAAAAGGATGACAGCGCATTAAACATTTGGCTAATGTTTCTGTCTGTAATTGAAAGTAGACTTTTCGTGGTTTTCATTAGTGTCAGTGTTCTGCACATACTCTGTGAAATGTTCTTTAAGTTGCCCTGTTCAAGTTCATTGAGAGAATTAAACAAATTAGGACAGGTAGAGTTGTCATAACACATTTATATAAAGTTTCTAGGTATAAAGTAGAAAGTATAGACATACAAAACTCACCTTCCTCTGGCTTGTTCAAATAACTCTGCAAGGGATCAATGCCTATTTCTTGTTCCTCTGTTTGCAAAGGGTGACGGGTTTCAGACACAGAATGATACATATTGGCAAGTAGCAAATCCCAATCGAAGGGTATTTATCTGGAGAAAAAAAAAACCAAAACAACAAACACTTTAGTGTTTCTTTAACTAATTTTCAATCACACAACTCAATAGCAAAAATGCTTTAAACCTTTCCTTATTTTCCAGGTGTAACATCACCATTAGCTGCCTAGTCGCAGACAAATAGTGTCTCTATTCAAATGTTTTATTATTTGTAGTCCGAAAGAATTGTCATAGTGCCTCCATCTATCACACTGCAAGTAAAAGTCCAAGAGTGGTTTTGACAGACTGTTAACTGGGGAAAGAGCTTCTTTACTTCCTTTTTCTAGCTTCCCCAACTCATCTCTTAGTCTGATTCCAAGGAGAACTGACACTAGCCCTTGCAGATGATGAAGATTATAAAGCAAAGCTAAGGCTAGACCCATCATCATCACTCTTCTGGACTCAGGACCTACTATCCTAGAAAAACTTCCTTTTAAGCATTTCTTTTTCAGAAATCATATGTCAAGTATAAGATAACTGCAAGAGGGACACAAGCACATGCTAAAAGGGAACAAGAGATATTGCTGATTGGCATGATGGCTGATTTTGGTTTTAATAACATTTATATTAGCTTTCTGGAAAACTAATGTTAAGGAAGCATTTGAAGAAACATAATCAGCTAGGCAGTGATCACTTACAAAGAAGTTCTTCCAAAAATAAAGGGTAAAAGAGGAGAAAGCATGAAATCAAAACACCAGGAAACAGGTGACCCAGATTCATCATCACAAGCTGCTGAATGGCATTCACAAAACTACCACGTAAGTGAACAAAAACTACAGTAGAAATTCACATGAGGGGAGTTGGAAGCTAATATTGGCTGCAAGGAGTAAGAAGATGCCAATAAAAGGGTGAAAAGCACACACTGTTATGGTCAGGGCAGTAAGAAGAAAAAACGACCTTTCCAGTGCATTAACAGCACAAGGGTACATTTGTCAAGACTGCATTTTGGTCACTGTACAGCAATTTATTAACTTGCAACACGAAAGAACTATGCCAGCCAAATAGGTTTGATTTGCCCAAGCACACTAAGTAGTCATCTCTGCCATCTGAGTTTTAAATATCACTTACTCTAACTGCTTCATTTACAAGGACTGTAACTTTTTAACTCCAATAAAATTATATTTGAAAATAAATATGCAAAGACAAACACACAAAGAGGTGTGCACCTACACTTTCAGGACTGGTGCATTATCTATTTGGAAATCACTTCAGCTATGGTTTTCCTTTGGTTCTTACAAGGCATGGCATTGACCATATATGCTATATATCTTCAGTTTACTGTCAATAAATGAAGGGGGACTGGGATTCCCAAGACCTTTCTGCTTTTATACGTTATTCATCTGCTTCATTTCCTATAAAGTTATGTAAAAAAAACCCAAGCAACTGAACAACCCCAAACAAACCCAAAACACTAAATAATAAACTGAGCTAGTTGGGCTACTGTTAGGCATCTCCTTCAAACCAATGCACTCAGACTCCAAAGGATGTTCTCTCAGCTGTGTCCCCTATGGGTTTTGTCCTTTTTCTGCCTTGCGACCTGTGTCGGTGTGGTGCTGAAATGATCACACCATTATCTCTTACTACTTTTAGACAGAAGAGAACATGTGAAGCTCTTGTGAACAAGGAGCCAGTAATCAAGGGAAGGTAGGACTACACACTTTTGCAGTGATACACCTTTATGTCAAATTAGTGCAATCACATAATAAAAGCACAACACTAAACCAGAATTGCCTTGAACAACTCTTTGTACTAGGCTCAACAAAATGTATTATAAACGCAAGTACACATCATGTGTTTCCTATATAATTTCTGAACCATAATAGTGAAAAATGCACAAGTGGAAGCGCCAAGAAAAATGTTTATAAATTTGCTATCCACTTAAACATTTTAATGTAGTCTTATGGCTACAGAATACAGAGAGATGTTTAGAACTACCTTATACCTTGAAAAAATAAAAGAAACACTTGAAAGAATTTACTTAATTCTTTCAATTAAAACAAAACACAAGAAACAACTTTGCAGAAAGATACATTTATAGTTTTCTCTTGCTGGAATTTTAGTTGCTGTTCCTGCTCCCTTTGCTATATTACTGTAATAATTGTAAATGATTACAATGTAAATTATAAATTTACAATTGTAAAACTCCATAAGTGTTCCAATCCAGATGGGGGCTTGGAACTAGATGATTTTTAAGGTCCCTTTTAATCCAAATCATTCTATGGTTCTATGACTGCAATCACCTCTCTACCAACCTGTTGATTTTGCCTTCACAAAAAATTACAAGTTTATTTTGAACTATGCTGCTAGAGTCTAACTTGTTATTTTGATGGTCCTTCAGACACTGCTACATGATCTGACCAAGGCGCAATCCTGAGTGCATTTCAAAGTGAGAACCAGGCACAAAATGACCTTACCAGCCCTTGTAGTTTAAGCAGTCACCACTTAGTTAAGACATAATATGCTTCAGACATATATTGTCCTATGTCCATAACACAGTACGAAATTAACTCTGGTAAATTTGTTGTTCTGTATTCTTCTGTTCTGTATCCACCTTCTCTTTTTTTAAATACTCCCCAAATACCACGCCTCTACAACACATAATAGCCATAATTTACTTTACAGACAGTTAGAGCAGTTTTAAACAGCTGAATAGATTTACTTTTGATACTTGCAGAGTGATTTAATCAGTTACTTGTGTTTGTTTACGGATACATTTGATTAGTGTTAAAAAAAAAAAATCACTACCTATTAGTCTTGTCACTCCTTAGTCCAAGCAATTTTCTCTACAGTTTTATACTTAAGTTCTTTTCAGCTGTTTGAACAAAGAGAAAAGAGAACTATTAAACAATTACGATTACACTTGGGATTTTACTCTGAGACAGATTAATTCTTTACAGGTTTGTGGTTGATTTGTAATGGCCTATAACATATTGTTCATGTTAAATAAGATGCAATTTAAAAACATTCTCAATGTGAAACAGTAAAAATGTTATAAAAATCTAGAATTCAATTATTAGATTACAAGACTTGATGATACTGGCTATCTAGTTAAACCCTAACATCTCAGCCAGAGCTAACAATGATTATTTTATCTATTCCTACTTCTTTTTTTCCTCCAGAGACGACGGGCTAAAAACCTCAAAGACCAGGCACCCTTCCCAGCACTGGGAGTTTAACTATTCTTTAATATATATGAAAAAATAATTAAGGCTGTGTATGAAACATTTATGTAGTTAAGGGAATGAAAAGAGAAACTAATCCACCCATGAACCCAAGGAAAACGCATATAAACTACTTGTCTGGCTACTCTCCTTAGGTACACAAACAGGGACAGCCCTCATGCTACCAAGAACAGCATTCAGGTGCGCTCCTCAATGACCAATGCATGCGGAGTGAATCCAGTCTGCTTTCCGGTGAAGGCTTCCTATCAGTATGTCTGTGACCTGTCAACCCAGGTTCTCAATGCAGATACCAAAAATTCTTTGAAACACAGGCTTCTGGACTACGTTTAAGATGTGAAGAGTATTCATACTGTTTGAGCAAAATTAGAAAATATAATCAGTCTCACAAAGGATATTTTGAAGGTGGAACTGAGAAGATGAAAAAGAATTAGGCAATTCTGAGCTTCTACAACATCCATTTCCCCTCTCCTCCCATCCCCAGTGGTGAAATGAAAGGAGAGGACCTGCAGCCTTGAGGAGGTACTTTGGTCCAGGGCAGAACACCTGCACAAATTGCAGCACATGTCCCAACCTTGCTGCCTAAGAACCTCTTACCCTCTAACAATCAAGCAAAATACCAAAACGCATGCTTAAAGAAAGGAAAACAAGAACCCACTAACTTTTGAGGAAGAAGCTGAACAATGTTGTTTAATTTTGGATGCACTAAAAATAAAAACCAGCTTATATCCATACCAGCAAAGCTACCAGAATATGACATTTCTGAAAACTACTGAACCGTACCAAAGTATTTAAACAATACTTTGCATTAATTCTACTAGACTGTATCATCCACCTTCTCCAAATTATCTGTGGGCCTTTATTTCATGCCATATAGCAAAGTTTAACATTTTAATTACTTAAATTGATGACAAGTAGAGGAAATACTTGTTTAGCTAAGTGATAAATTAGCTGCCCTGTAAAGTCAAATTGATTAAAACGACCTGACTAAAAGCAAATGTCTGATGTGGTAATGGTCTTATGAATGCTTTGTTTAAGTTTGACAGCATCATGTTATGAGGGTTCACAACTTTGCCCCTTATCTGCAGCTTATGAAGTAATCAAGCGTGTTAGAACACAGAAATGAGGACTCTCCAGAATGTGAAAACATTTTAAAGTAGATAAGGACCTGAGTATTAGGAGAATAAACACACATTTTGTTTATTTAAAGCAATTAAGTATAGATGACTTGCAAATAATCTAGAAACAGTTCCAGACCCTGGGTTTTTTTTCACTGGCCAAAATCTCCTGGTCTGTAAATTACTCCTCCTAAAGAAAAGAAAAATAAAAAGAAAGAAAAAAAAGTCATGTTTCCTCTGAATAGAGGGTGAGCAGGAAGCAGTTCTGAGCATGACTTTTGGAACATGAAGACCATTTGATATGTTTCAAGCTGGATAATTTCAATGGGCATTTTTGAAAATGTGGTTCCAATCTGTAATACTCACTGCTTTATTATTTGCTCTGGAAGTGATTCTTACTTAGGTCACAGAGAACACCTACGTGATAGCACTGAGCTCTTCACTTGAGCCCTTTATTACCACTACCTCCATTTAAATACAGAGGGCACTAGTTCAAGTGCTCTAAAAGTAAAAAGAAGCCAACAAAACTCCATCAAACCCAAAACCCCCTTCTTACTCTCCAATTTAAAACTAGGTAATGTTTCTACTCAGTCCCTTCCACAGGTTGCCACCACTCACTGAAGAAACATGCCTTAGGAGGGACACTTACTAACTCAGAAGTGCACAACTTGACAAACTTTGGATAGCATAAAACAAGTGTGTTTTCTTTTATAAAGTGTATCAGATTATGTATCATTAAAATAGAATGATGCAAACATAAAAATGGACTGACATGGTAACATTAACATCAGCTGGGCTCCAGAAGAAAACAAACAAGATCATGCCACTGATGGACAGGTTAACAGCCAGAGTCTGATGATCATGTAATGCAATTAATTTTCTCTCATTTAATAACATTTCCTGCATTTTAACTTATGTGTCCCTGATCTTTAATACAAAAACAGAGTTACATTGGACTTTAAATAAGTTAATTAAGTATTAAAATCAATCATGTGAAAGTCTTAATATTTAATATTGTTAGATTGTATATCAAAGTGGTTTTATTATTTATTTACTCCAAACCTTTCCAGAATGCTTCATGTGGCAACAGGGGGTCTGTATCTCACAAGATAAATGCATTTACAATGCCAAATAAATTATATATAAAAGCATTTGTCTTAATACATGTCATTCAATATTAAATATCACCCATTGCTACCACCCTGAAACCCTAATCCATTTTTACCAACCGCCCATTTGTATTATTCAAATGTTGTCTATTAAATAGTTGTCTCAAGAGCCACAGTAAAGGAATACATACCTAAGAACAATTATCATAGGAGCTTTAAAGCACTGTCTACAGTTTTAACCCTACAACTTTCATGTCTTACCAGTATTTAAACATGCATAGTATTAACTTAGCACTGAATTAAAATGTCAGGGATAAGAAACAACA